>VYXC01005867.1:0-11880 GCA_013397175.1 Platysteira castanea
TGGTATTTGATGAGCGATCTCGCCCGGTCCTTATCTCAACCAAGGAACCCTTTGTTATGAAAGGTTTAAAATCATTGTATTTGGGCATGCATAAGATACATTATAACCAATGTGGAAGGTAGGGAATAACTTGGCAGGAAATAGGGAAAAAAGCTTGCAAAAATGAGGCACAAAGCTTGCTGAGACCTGTAGAGAAACTGCTGAAACAGCTGACAAGAGACTGAGCATGCCTGGGAGAGAAAGGTGAGAAGTGCAAAGCAAGGGAGACTGTCAGCCTGCGTCAAAACACACGCGGAGGAAGACTCGGAGCCTTCCTCAGCACGACCACCAGGGAGCTCTGTGTCTGTGCGTCATGTATGCTAATGATAATAATGAGTTCTAAGAAATAGTTTCCATAACCACACCTTTCTTAAGAAAAGCAACGAATATACAAAAAATGCAACCATGTATCATAATCTGCAGTGTGCCTGGTGTGTGTGTTAGTGAGGAGCAATCCCCCACGGACCTGGAGCCTGATCAAGGGAAAACCCACTTCTCTGACTGTCCCTGAAGTGTCTCTGGGCTCGGTTTGGAGCAATTGAGTTACATTTTCTCTCCTCTGTCCAGCTGCAGAGGGGAGTGAGTGAGTGGCTTTCGTGGGTGCCTGGCCTCCAGCCAGTGTCAACCCGTGACACTCTCAAGCCATAGGAATGAAAAACTATATACAGTATTCTGTAGCAATTAACACATACCATCCCCTTTCTTGGCTGTTTCTAAGGCTTTAACACATTCTTCTGTTAACACTTCAGTCACACCAGTCTTAATATTTTTGGCATAAACCTCTATACATTCTGTAAGTTAGTTATCTTTCTTTGTTTCCATTTGCTTATCAATAATTTAGCCATCTAACCTCACAGAGGCATGACTCCACCTGTGTCTGACTGTTTTCAATTGCAAGTCTATTTAACACAACAGCTGACTCTCAGCAAAGGTATCCTGCTATTTGCCACATTTAATTATAAAACAGGAGTGTGTCCTACTTTCCATCACCTGTTTCAGCAAACACACTTCTACTGCACAGAGGGTGACTATTTTTGGAAATGATTAAATTAAATTGTTTTTCAGCTTAATGAAACACAGGTTAATCTGTACACAAACAGAAGAAAACTGTTCAAGCTTACTAAAATTTTTGCAAGACTTGAACAACGGAGACTATAAAAGGTTGTGCATGAATAGGTGAAGATTTTCAGTCTATCCACAGGATGCATTAATGAAACTGATCTCAGATTTCACAACTGGCACTTTTGAAGAGACAACAAGGACTTTCCACATCCTCAATGTGTCTGTCCTGGGGGTTGTCTTATTTAGCATTAGAACCACAGTTTGTTTCCAGTTGGTAAAGCTTTTTGTGGTCTTTGGGTGATGCCAGATGTAATTTTAGCAGATAGTTCAGTATCTTTCTGACATAACGCAGGTGGTGTATTTTCTAAAAGAGCTGACAAGGTCTCAGACTAACATCCAAGAAGTGTGTATGATGTTCTACCCAAGCATTTGAAGCTCAGTGCCTTGAGGCACTTTCTAACTCAAACACCAGTCTGGGGTTTGTGGATGGATGTACTACTTCCTCAGCTAAGATTTTCTTCTGTGACTTAATTTCTCCTAGGAGTAAAGTGGTACTATCTTTTTACAAAGACATCTGCACCGTACAGTACTCTTGAGACCATGATGTGAAAGCTAACACTGCGAAAACAAAACTCAGGATTTTCTGATATTTTTTACTATTAGCAGCAGGCTTTCTAGACATCTGCAACTAGCAGTGACAGACACTTTCAGTCCCTCCTGCCACTGGGAATATCATCCCAGCCTTAGGCAATAAAGAAACAATGCAGCCAAGTCTTAAGTGAAGAGCACGTTCAATGCTCTAAATAGGACTGCTGTGTCAGCCCTTCCTTAGACTTTTAGGACTTCTTTTATGCAGGACAAAAACCACACAAGAAAGCATCAAACTAGCATTCCTTTGGTAACAAGCATCTGAACACTCCAGTTAAAGCAAGGGTATTGGCTACGAAACACTGTCATGTACCAGCTGCCACAAACCTCCTCAAAAGTCACATGGGCAGAAAAGAATTGTCATCTAAGGGCAAAAATAATGTTGCAGCATGAACAAATAAATAAAAGACATTTTTGCAGCGCTATGGTTAAGGAAGTGTATCCTGTTGGAATCAGCTGCAAAATGGACACCTGAGACTTGCAGCAGTTGGAGTCTTCCATCTTTAAAGAACAAGTTCTCTAAAGCTGTAGGTTTTCCTCTGTTCCCTGTAAGTTTGTGGCTATGGGGTACCACAGGAAAATGGATATGTGAGACGGGGTTGAATTTCTTTGAAGGCCAAATTTCTCAGTTTTCAGGGATCGAGTTTGCTGTGCAGATTGTCTTATTAGCTTTTGATTCATAGGTTTAAATTCAGAAATCTGGGTATCTTTCAGATATAACCTTCACCAAAATCATTGATCAATGTCATGTCAAAAAATATTTCATTCCAAAGCTAGGTCTTACTTCAGGGAAAACACTTTTTATCAAAATGAGGTTAACAAAACTTACTGCAACCAGTGCTAATCTTTCATGTAGCTTTATCCAGATAAAGCTTCCTCACCTCATGAGGTTTTTTTATCAGGTTTGAAAATTCAGTTGGTTAGAAAGTCATGCTGTCTTCTTTCTTTCTCTTTCTCCAGTAATACCACGCTATCTCAAATGCACTTTTAATACACTTACTCACCCTATTTGCACTCTGCCCTAGGTAGGCCAGCATTTCTGGTAATTGTGCTAAAAATACAATAACATAAGCTGAAACTCTTGGGTTGAGTCTGAAGCCTTTGCAATTAAGGAAAAATAAACATCCTATATTAAAAGAAAATTTTAAAAATTTACCTCAGAGGCACACATGGAATCTTTACTGTTCCGTTTTTATTGCTCTTTCTCCAAATATAACTACGTTGAACACTGAATAAAACCAAATAAATTCAAAAATATTTACTATGCGCTCCCTCCACAAACTTAGAGATAAGCTTTTACTTTTGTGTATTTCATAATAAAGTAAAAGACCTCAACCAATTGCTTGAGGCAACTGTGCAGAACTTTTTAATATGATTGCTACATGGTAGCTTGATGTATTTTTCCCCCTAGAGATGGAAGAAATAGGGCAAATGAGTTGTTTTTACTACCTTCAGTTATTACCTGGAGTCATGAGTTGTTTTTCCTTTTGACAGACGCTGTAATGTCAAGGTGGCACCAGCCCACTCTTGGCGAGGCTCCATCCTAGGAAAGTGCTTTGCTCATAATAGGCTGCCTGGCAGTCTGACCTTTATCACATTTTTCTTTTCTGTCACCTTCAGGAAGGGCAGCTGTGGTGAGGTTGATGTATTTCATATACAGACAAATAATTTCAGAATTATTCTGAAACACTAAAAATTAGCTTCTTCTGTTGATCTTGCAACACCTTCTGGTTTTTACAATTTGTACTAAAAATAAAAGAAATCTGAATTTGTTTTTGATTACTTGGTTCCAGGATCATTAAGAGTTTCTAGCGCTCTGTATTTCCCAGGGCGCTTTCCCAAACACGCCTTCATGTCTGAAAAATGAAAGCTAACTCATTGGTAAGGAAAGTTTACTTCTTGAGAAAAACTGGAAATCTATTGTCCAAGAAGATTAAATCCTTAACCACTCAGTTAAAGTCACAAATTATCAGCTCAGCAAACAGCTTTTTCCTCTAAGGACTGCACAGAGGCCTGCGACATCTCTCTGAGGCCAAAATGTGTGCCTGACAAGGATATGCAGAATGCAAGTGGCTTTAGGTGGCATAGTCTAGTGAATACTTGTATTTTGCAATCTACCTTTTCAGTTTTACTTCTCTTTCAGTGTCAAAAAATATATAAAGTACACCTTTTGAATGTATCTTTAAATATTGTATTTAAAATACGCTACTATTCTATTTAAATACATGTTTCAAACTTTCTGGAACTGCTAGCTGCATTGAATTAACACTCCCAATGCATTTAAGCATGAGCACAAAGCATATGGACTAGGTAGCTGGGCAAGTTTGATGTTTCAGCTGTTTATAAGCCAGTTACAGATGAGGCAAATGATGAAAAAATACATTTTATTTATTATGCAGGCATAAAGAAGTAAGACAGCAAGAAAAATCTGCTTTTAGGTGTTAAGCAACATGGAAGGATGCTTAGACCTGTATGCTTTTTTTTTTTCAGTGCTTAACACTTCAGTCTGTTACTAGAACAATTTTGTCACGTTTTGGTTTTTTTTCCTTTTCAGTGCTTTTCAGGGGATGTTTGAATCACTGCTCTGAGAAATGGCATCAAGTTGTCAAAAACAGTATCTGCATATGATAAAGCAGACACCCCCATATACGATTAAGTTTCTCTGACAAAAGAGAACTCATCTGAACTTTCAGAAAAGACCGCAGTATTTTGCTGCAAAGTGTAAAATATGCCTAAAAATATTCTTCATCAAAACTGGGAGGAGGGGAAGAGAAAAAATAGTTGCCTGTAAAAGAAAAACTGCATATAAAACAGATTTTCTGGACAAAACAATACAACCACAGCAAAGTTTTCAAGATCAAGCTTTCCATGCGTGTAGAAAAGTCATGTGTCTTGACTGATGCTGCCTGCCTGTTGTTCACCACCACTTTTCCTTGCATCATCATTAAATAAGGTCCTGCTGGGCAGGTTTTTGCCTACACTCAGATGAGCAGAGCTAGCAGCAGTTTTCTTTACTGCCTGTTTCTTACATAATTATATTCATACATAAGCATTAAGATATGCATCAGGCATCAGTTAAGGGACACTTCAGATACAAGCAATTTCCTCAAATCCATAAGCCTAAGTTCTCACTGCAGTAAGCAATCAGAAGTGGCCATTTTTTCATGTCAGCAGAAAAAAGGACTATAAAAAATATTGACTTCCAAACTGCTAACACATAATGCAGTCAATTGCACTTAAATCACCCTCTGTACTTCTCAGAGATTCAGCTGGTGATCCAGCATTTACTTTCAAATTAAGGAAGGATTTTAACACACTTGCTTCAAGATGCTAGTGCTGAAAATGCAATACATGAAGGCACCTTCATACCAACAGAAAACAGACTGCAAGGGCAGCAGAGCAGCAATGCTAGGCCTGGGACTGTATCCTGAACTGTGCCCAACATCTTCCATTCTCTTACTGCAGTGTTCTTTTAGAAAACAGAGCAAGACTATTCTTTTGAGGCAATGCGAGAAGACAAACAGCGTTGCGGCGGCCGTCGGGGTCTGTTATTCTGACCCAGGATGCCACGACCTTCCCAGAGAGAGGTCCCGCAAGGGACAGCTTCCTAGAGGTCTCAGGCAATCCTTTGGCTCCCGGGATACCTCAGCAAGGGGACAGCCTGTGGCTGTGAGTGATCAGCTCTTAGCAGGGATTTCAGCTCAGTGATAGCTGCTCTGCCTTGTGAGGCAATCCCAGTCTGACTCAGGGACAGAGAGGCAGGAGCACCGTGTGGCAGCTCCGCAGAGATAGCCTTTATTGTCCAGCACTCTGCAAGGGGGCCAAGAACAGCAGCTCCCTCCTGAACCAGGCAGAAGCTGTACTTTTATGGGGGAAGGTGAGGGTGGTCCCAAAGGGAGGGACCAATGGGTTACAAAGGATTTACACGTGCACCAAAGCATGGTGGGATCTCACCCTAACCAGAGAGGATTGCTCTTTCCAAGGGGTATCCTTGCAGGGGACAGTTGAGATAAACTGGTCACAGCCCGTTCAAGGGACATGTCTCCAAGGGAGAGACCCAGCAAGCCCATCCTCCTCCAGAGGATCTCACCCTCACCATAGGACTGTGCCTTCCAAGTGGTATCCTTCCCGGGAACAGTTGACATAAGCTTGGGACATCTTTCCAAAGGAGAGACCTGGCAAGCTTATCCTCCTCCACAGAATAATACCTTCTTTTTTGTAAGACTTGCTCAGGAGAAATTGTTTAGAAAATAAAAAAACTGATTTAATGTAGTTCTTTACACATGCTGGATTCAAGATTTTATTCTCAGATCAACCTCACTGCCAAGCTCCTGAAATGGAACCCGTGAGACAGCATGCCACTAAACAGAGGACTAGAATTCATGCTCAGTTTCCTCAATCACATAAAAAATAAGACTATTCTGCTGATCTACTCATCCTGGTTCACCAACTTGCTCAGGTTGACCAGGACGTGTCCCATCTTAGCCAACTGAGCCTGGAAGATCCTGCAAGTGACAGCTTTTGGACCACAACAGAAAAGTATGACCAGAATTTTTAAACAACTTTTAAAATCAAATTCTCTTCTTTCTAGGAGACATATTGATGCCAGTATATATAACAGATTGCTTAACATGCTTGTTAAAACAATCTAAGTCATAGGTTTATTTATCACAGGTTTTATTATAATCATCTAGTATATTATAATCAAAGTACAGTTATTTTTCAATATATATACAATATATAAAAATTTTCACAATAAATGCATGTACACAGCAGATCAAAATCTCTTGAGGATAGAGGAAAAGGAAACAAATTTCCCAAGTATAGTTTTCCAGATCTTTGTAGTGTTATCCATCATGGCTTTCCCTGCTTTGGGGAAGGGGGGCAGGCAAGACAGTGTTTGACTTCTTCTGAAAAAATAAAATAAAAAAAACCCAAGAAAGGTAAACTGCCTCAGAGCAAGTAGAACTTTGTTTCTCTGGATCAGCACAGCTCAACACAAACGGAGACCAGCAGCTGCCCCAAAAAAGCATGCCCATTATCACCCTGAGGAAGTGAGGCACCATCTTACTCTTATTGCATGTTCTTACATTGCAATAAAACCTGCTCTGGAAAAACGGTCTTCAACCTGGAGATTGAGCACCCCAGAGGGCACGAGGAAGAAAGCATTATTGTTTATTTTTTATCTAAAAGTATTAAGAAAAAAATTAAAACTTCACGAATACATAACATGTCTTGACACTGCATCCTCATCTCGTCTGTACGCCAGGTGGTCACACTTATTTAGACAGGACACAAGGTATCCTGCAGGAAGACTGGGTGCTTCACAATGCAGAAGAGGGGTGAGGCGACAGTGACATCCTCACTTGTTCTTTCACTTTCAGTTTATTGACATATCTGTTGCTTTGGTTTTTGTAAGCCTTTTGTTTTTAACCTTGGAGTCAGATTCTTTTTCACACAGTTTTATGTAAATAATAGCCAGTGTTTACTTAACGGTATTTTCTGGTTTTCATTTTTTTTGTGATATGACAACTTTGATGAGCACCTTTCTTCTCCAGTGGGATTGAGAAGGAAGTGACATGCTCTCCAATCCCTTGTGGAGTTGAAACGTGTATAAGAATGAGATAATGTAAATAAATCCATCCATTTTTCCTCCTTTCTGCTGAACCTGGCAGGTGTAAAAGCCTCTTTATTGTGTCTCTGCAGACACACATATCAACATTTACATGTGCCCAGTTAAGTGGATCTGTGGATTATATTATCCATTTGCAAGTAAACTAACCCTCAAGAAATGACCAGGTTTCTCAAAGAGATTCTGGAAAAAACCCCTGCAGATTGAAGGTAACACAAATAATACAAGCACAAACAGACAAGAAAGTTGAAGAGCTGATATTTCTGCTTCTAGTGCAAGTCCTTCATCAACCACCTTGCACGGTAATATCACTGCCAGTGAGGTCAGACTTGACAAAAAGTTGGCCAAAAAATTTAAGAATTATCAAGGTAAGTATTTGAAATACAAATTTACATGTATTATTGCTAACAATGAACCTCTTCTTGAGTTATATTGTACCCTTAAGACATTAGCTAACAACAGTATGGAGCCACAAGGATTAACAGGGCATTTACAAACTAGCCATCCAGGACATGACGAACAACCTTTGTAAGCTTTTTCAGCAACGTTTGAAGACCTGTGATACTCAATCCAGTACTTCACAAAATTTCACAGAAAACACTGCTGAAGGTTTGAAGAAACAAATATTAGAACAAGCTATGGGTTGTGGGAGGTTTGAAACGACAAGTGTTCCTAACCTGTCTCAGTTTATGGTACTTGCCAGATTTTTTACACAATGAAGTACATAAAGAGCAACTTTTTTGTCAAACCCTACTCAAAAGATGTAACGGAAAAGGTGGCTGCTCAACAGTAAACCGTTCCTTTATTTAAAAAGCTGTTTTATGAAAAAACTGTACAAGTATAACCACGAATGAAGTGGCTGCTCTGAAAAGAATAAAAAAGGGATCTCTGGATAAACTCAGAGCAAGAGTGAAAGTCATTCACTGGATCACTCATGGGCAAGCTAGTGCAGCAAGTAAGCTGGAGACAAAAGCACACAAAGTCCTACATTGTCATCTATGCGGTAATTTTATAAAAATAAGACCTTTCAATATCAGAATCTTTACAATACTTTGGAAACAGAATGGGGAGTTATCATTAAAGTCTTTTGTAACACAGGGGTTCACTGGTTAGCCCATGGCAAAGTGCTCAAAAGAGCTGTCAAACTTATATTTTTCTTTCACAGAAAGAAAAGCAATTGTTTCGCATCTCTAGACCTTTTCTGTGATGAAAAGGGCCTGCCAGTACTCTGCTAATATTTTTGAAAAATAAAAATATTTAATGTGTCTCTTCAAGATCAAGATGTTGCTTTAACAATGAGTAAGAAAATTTTTCTTTTTAAAATAAAGTTATTGTATGGAGGGAATATTTTGAAAACAGAAGTTTGAAAATGTTTCTATCATGCAATTTTGTTGCAAAAAGAAGTGCAAAAGTGTAACCCATAAAAGCTTCTAGTATCTGCACACTTACACAGGGAAGTAACTTTCCAACCCATTTTAAAAAAATCTTTCAAAGGGAAGATTTTTCAATCCATTTGTTAACAATACAAAAATTTGAGACCTTTCAATTAGTCTGCAAATCCAACTGACTGACAGCAGGGAAAATGGAAACTTACTAGTTGAATATTAAGTTGAATATTAATACACCTTTGCATAAGTAGTCAACAGGACCAAAACACAAGCATCATGATTTAGTAAGCACAACCTTCAACACACTTTGTATTTGGATCAGTATCCTTCTGAGGTACCTTTTTCAGTCATGACAGATATTAAAAATAGATATTAAACAGATAATTAGGATTAAAATCAGATAAATTGAACTTAGAACCAAATCTTTGAATCTCTGTACCATACTGTGGAACAAAAATTTCTAAAAATAATGAGACATCAGGTATTTCTGAGCATCACTTATTAATCTTCTACTGGGAACAGAAAAATACTTTGTACCATAGTACCATAGTACTTGTACTTTGTACAAGTATCATAAAAGATACTTGAAAATTGTTTATCTAATCTATAGCTTACCTTTTTATATTTTTATCATGTACTTAGTATTTTTTATACTTTTATCATGTACAGCAGTACATATACATAATTTATAAGCAGTAAGGGTGCATGCTTAAAGTATTTTTTTGGCATCTAGCTCTGGATTCCCCAGCACAGGAAACCACAGTCCCACTGGGAGTGAGGAGGACATGACTGGAGGACTGGAGCACCTCTCCAGTGAAGACAAGTTGAGAGAGCTGGGGTTGTTCAGCCAGGAGAAAAGAAGGCTCTGGGGTGAGCCCTTCAATGTACAAAAAAGGCCTCTAGGAAAGGAGGCAGCATTTCTCCAGCGCATGTAGTGACAGGACAGGGTAAGAGTTTTAAAATTAAAAGGGTCACATTTAGATTGGACACAGGGAAGAAAACCTCTACAATAAAGGTGGTGTGTCACTGTTGCAGGCAGCCCAGAAAAGTGGTGGATGCCTCATTCCTGGAAGTCCTGGAAATGTTCACGGTCAGGTTGGAGAGGGTGGCTCTGAGCAACCCGCTCTAGTGAAAGATGTCCCTGTTCCATGATCTTTAAAGGTCTCTTCCAATCAT
The DNA here is from genome assembly GCA_013397175.1 of Platysteira castanea. Taxonomy (NCBI): domain Eukaryota; kingdom Metazoa; phylum Chordata; class Aves; order Passeriformes; genus Platysteira; species Platysteira castanea. The sequence goes on from VYXC01005867.1 coordinate 9,946, forward strand.
TCTGCGATTCTGAGATTCTACTCCAAAAATCTAATCCATTGCTGGGATGCTATTAGCAGTAATAAATTTGACAACTGCTACTTTTAACACTAACATACTGTAATTAATTCCATATATCAAGTTTAAAACATTCTAAGCTGGGATCATGTAAAACCTACTCAACTGCAGTCTGGCCTGCAGCAAAAAAAGAATATCCAGCATAAAAGCCCAGGCTTGAATTACAAGAAATTCAAAGAAAAACAGCCGCCTAAGCCTCATCAGAAAAAGCATTTTAATTCTGCAGTATTGTTCAGATCAGAAATTATTCTCGGGGGTTTTTTTTGTACTTTCATTCTCCACTTCTCTACCCCAGTGGATACCATGTCAGACACCAGAGGAATTTCTAATCAAAGCAGGGTTTTCACCACGCTTGTTGACACAGACACAACAGAAGAGAAATTCAGGTACTGTCATCCAGCACTAGGATTACCCATTTCTATTCTGACGCAGCGAAGGCACAACAGTGAACTTGGAAGAACACGCACTTACTCACGAAACTTAGAAAGCTTAATATTTATATTTATTATGCATTAGGAAGCTTATTAACTTAAAAACCAAACTGCATAGTACAAAAGGTTTCTTATCTGTGCTTCAATGTGGAACAAGTTTCAAAATATATATTTTTAAAATTTGTNGGCAAATAAAGTGACAAAATGCAGTACATACATATATTTCTTGATGTAAACTACTCTGGTACCCACTCAGAAGTTTCTGTATTTCCAACACTGCTCATTTTAAAAATAAAATTTTGTTTATTGTAAGGAAAACATTAATGGGACCTGGCTCTCAGGTATCATCTGGACTTGCTTTAACTGCACAAAACTGACTAGTCCAAAATGTGGGTTTACAGTTCCTGTATGACCTTCAGTTATGGGTAATTACTGTCATGTGTGATCACACACATTCTGAATTCTGCCATCTCAGTTCTATCACTGCTTTCTGGTAACTAGTGGACTCCTTGCTAGTAAATAGTATTTGAGAACTTCACTGATAACCCCTATTTCAGGTACCAAAACTATACAGAGATCAGTGCTTCCAATACCATGAAGACTACATGTGGCATAGATGCAGACAAAAGGCATAAGAAATGCAAAACAACCTTTAATACTGATGGCAGAAGCTGTTCTGGCTCATACCTGTTTATTTCACATTATCTTTCAATTTTGGAAACTGAACATTCAAACATTTTAAAAAATTCTATCTGTATATTCAGGTTTCTACCCCATACTGGAATTTGACAATGCATTTGCCATCCAGTAGTGGGTATAATCACACCAGCTTGTGATTTGCTGTTCTAAAAAACCACTCCTGCAAGCATGACATCAACTTCAAGTATCATACAGGAAGTGACCTCCTGTCACAGCTGCCTTCCTCTCAAAGGCAAGATACTCCCTATGTCCCACCAAGCTTCCAGAGCCACAATTCAGTGNAAGGTTTCTTATCTGTGCTTCAATGTGGAACAAGTTTCAAAATATATATTTTTAAAATTTGTTCAGTCAATACACAATCCTTTTAAAAAACTGTATAACTGTCTGTAGCCTCATTACATTTATAAATACATGATTTACACAGCACCCCATCTGGAAAAATTAAAACTCCTTACAAATATCTACATTGCATACATATAAAACATTCATAGGAGTATTTCATTAAAGTTGGGTTTGATAGTCCAGTTACATTGCAGCAAAATACATATAAATCTGTGTATTCTTCATAAAATGTCTCTAAAAATTAGCACATTTGTAACCATTCATAACTCCTTTGAAGCATCTTTTAGAAAAAAAAAATTTGATATGAATATATCCGTGATATTCAGCAGGTAAGACAGTGATATGAAGTCTAAATATGATTAATAACTGAACACTAAGAAGCAGTTAAGGCAGGGGTGAAAGGAAT
>VYXC01005867.1:11899-69225 GCA_013397175.1 Platysteira castanea
ATAGGAAAAATTAGTTTATATGGCAAATAAAGTGACAAAATGCAGTACATACATATATTTCTTGATGTAAACTACTCTGGTACCCACTCAGAAGTTTCTGTATTTCCAACACTGCTCATTTTAAAAATAAAATTTTGTTTATTGTAAGGAAAACATTAATGGGACCTGGCTCTCAGGTATCATCTGGACTTGCTTTAACTGCACAAAACTGACTAGTCCAAAATGTGGGTTTACAGTTCCTGTATGACCTTCAGTTATGGGTAATTACTGTCATGTGTGATCACACACATTCTGAATTCTGCCATCTCAGTTCTATCACTGCTTTCTGGTAACTAGTGGACTCCTTGCTAGTAAATAGTATTTGAGAACTTCACTGATAACCCCTATTTCAGGTACCAAAACTATACAGAGATCAGTGCTTCCAATACCATGAAGACTACATGTGGCATAGATGCAGACAAAAGGCATAAGAAATGCAAAACAACCTTTAATACTGATGGCAGAAGCTGTTCTGGCTCATACCTGTTTATTTCACATTATCTTTCAATTTTGGAAACTGAACATTCAAACATTTTAAAAAATTCTATCTGTATATTCAGGTTTCTACCCCATACTGGAATTTGACAATGCATTTGCCATCCAGTAGTGGGTATAATCACACCAGCTTGTGATTTGCTGTTCTAAAAAACCACTCCTGCAAGCATGACATCAACTTCAAGTATCATACAGGAAGTGACCTCCTGTCACAGCTGCCTTCCTCTCAAAGGCAAGATACTCCCTATGTCCCACCAAGCTTCCAGAGCCACAATTCAGTGCATGAATTTGTTCCATAGACCCCTCAGAATTCAGCCTTCATACACTGCTATCCTGCAGCAATGGTTCAATGTCCTCTTCATTACTTTGGTCTACGTTGTTACTCAGACTACTGCTGATGCTGTTGCTGTGTTTTTTGGTAGTGATGGCTTTGCTGTTCTCAGGGATAAACAAGGCGACTAGAAAAGCCAGAAGAACAATGCATGCTCCAACTAGGAAGGGTGGACCAGGAATGATTGCTCTCTACAGGAAAACAAGCATAATAAAGAATTCATGAAGTTTCAGACATTGACTTCTGCCTTATGAACTACACCACTAAGGCAGGAGATCATGAGAGACATATTTATGGTGACTATAAAATTTTTGCAAGCAGGTTCCTAGCTGCATCTACAATCCCCACAAATTCCTCACCTGATCTCCACACCAGTCTAAAAATCAGAAACACATAAAATTGTCAATTGACAATATGATTGCCTAGCTAATGAAACCGATACTGACTGATGCTTTTTTGTAATTTTTTTTCTTAAGGCAATATGCCTGTTAAATCAACAAGACTCCTCTGAAGATTAACAGAATAAGGTTTCAACATCCAGAAGTACAAATAGTCAATATATCTTAGTTTCACTTTTCGATGGCTGAGATATTCTAGAATCAAATTAAAATAAACAAGCATTCCAAAAAAACAGTAAATGAGTGACCAAAGTACCAGCAGACTATGTAGTACATACCATTCTCACTGCAGACATATTGTTCACGTATGATAATTAAGTATTTGGAGTTATTCTCTCTTGCTTCTAAGCAGTTTATTTTAAAATTTAAATACAAAACTTAACCACATTTCATAGCCCCAACTAAAAAAAAACACCAGAAAGGTTTTAAGATAAAGTTTAAATCAGACAAGTTTGATGACAAACCTCTACAAAAGAAAAGTGTCAACAATCCAGCTTTTTCTTTTTAATCTTTAACAACTTGTCTTTATCTGTGTAAACTAAGACTAGATAAAAATCACAAGATGAAACTTGTCAATCCAGTGTACTTTAATTCAACAAAATGTAATGTAGGAAGCTGTTCTCAAATGAAGTGGGAAAGTAGCTGAACGTAAGTATACAGTAACAGGTTATTTCCCTTGCCTCAATTCTTGTTACAATCAGAGGCCTAAATTTTCAGCTGATGGTAACATATCTAAAATGTATCTTAATGATATTAAATCTTCAAGAGCTGCTATACACACAAATACTTGAAGAAGTAATGAACTCCCACAAATTAATACACCCTCATTTGTAGTATTAACAGTTAATTCATCTGAGCAGCTTTTGAGTATTACACGATTGCGGTTTCCCTGAAGGGAGTAAAAAATCTTTCAAAAGTTGTCCTGGCTCATTTCACTGACAAGTGTTATTACTACTCTCCAGCACAGCCTGCAACTCCACTGTTTGGTGTTAGGGCTTCCTGCAGATAATTATAATGATGCAACCTCACTCAAACTTTAACTCCAGTAAATTTACATCAAAAAAAGTTACCTGGTACCGTTACATTACTGAAACTAATGCTGCTACTACTGTAAATCTAAATATTTACTATCACATTAAATTATGAGCTATCTTAATAATTTAATAAAACTGAAAAGTGAGAAATAAGTAGTTTAAGAATAAGATATGAAGATTTTAAATCAACCAAAAAGAAGAAAGATTTCTGACCTTGTGAGTTCTATGCTGAAAACTGCACACCAAATTTAGATTTTACCTTATCACTGGGATTTTGCTTTGTTTCTTTTTCAGAAGTGTTATCAGGTAGCAATTCATTGAGTTCCACATGGAAGAGAAAGAAAATAAAGCCATACAGCGCTGGTCCCAGGCCATTGCACAGTCCTCTTACGCCAGTTATTATTCCTTGGACAACACCTAATGAGAAAAAAAAACCAAAAAGAATAAGATTTTTTTTTTAAGCAAGAAAGAAATGCTCAGAGCCAAGAGGTCTGAGTGTATTCTGATAATTGTTCCAAAATAGATCATATCATAATTATTTCTACATTCTAAGATGTAAGAAGAACACTGCAGACAAGTCTGGTGGATTAAAATAATCCTCTGCATCATCACAGTTCTGTCACTATACCTGCAGATTACTGGAAGCGTTATGATTTTTTATTATTATATAATATTTCATTATTATGATTATGAAATTTGTGTGCAGTTTTATTTTTTTATGGTAGAGTTCTTCCACTCTCACTCAAAGCCTACAATGAAGATTGCAAAGATAGCAGATCTTAAATGTGGTACCCATTAAATTTATTTTCAAGTGAAATTTAGAGTAATGTACTTAAGTGTTAGGCACTGTGATAGGGAAAATATGCACAAATTGCTACCAGTATTTATTTAAATACCAAGTAACTTACTCAGGGCAGCAGATTAGGTGTACAGCAGTAAATTCACAATACTCGACTGGCTGCAGTTTTGCACTGGATTCTTTTTAAAGTTTGATTAATCAAACTGCTATAGGTATATTTCTGTTTTGACTTCATTAAGTGATTGTGACAACAGTGCAAAAAGTGTTTTGACTATATTAACTTCACATAATAGGAGTCTAAAAAATACCATTTTACAATATTAATAATCTGCTCTGTTCTTAAGGCAGTAACTTGTAAAATGGGAGGAAAGAAAATATGCAAAAAAGATAGCTGTCCAAGTTTTTACTTCATAGGTTGATGACATGAAAGTTTAAAGTCTTCATGCCACTAGGTGGCAAAACCTCAATCTTGACACTATTGAAAGCCTTAGCTATTAACACCAGTTTCCTCTATGGCTTCTGTCATCTTAACTAAACCAGTTATTTCCCGATATAAACAAAAACCAAGTCATTAAAACTCTTTAATTAAAATATCTCTAAAAAAAATGAGGGAGAGGGGAGTAATTAAAATAACCTATGTAAAATACTATTTTTTGCATCTTTCAACAGAAATCTACCTCCCGGATTTGTACTTCTCGGATTAATTGCATTTACCTAACTTCATGTTGAATGCTAAAGTATAATTGATACTTAAAATTTACATGTACAGCAGTTTTTAAAGAGAACATTAAATTCAGTTCTTATACACCAATGTTTTAATTTGTGATGACTTCTCTTCTCATTTCACTTTAAAGGAGGAGTAATTTCTGACTGTACATTGCTTTTCACATCAAAAACAGTAAATTTTGTGTTTTCTCAGATTAACTCGTTACTTTCGCTTTCTTTTCTATTCCTTGAACAGCTGGAAGTATTTTATCAAATAGGGCCAACTTTTTTTCAAAAAATAATGCTTCTTGCATACATTTATTTCAACCTGGTAAAATATGTAATTAAAAACGTAGTATTGTTACATTAATCCTCACTGTCTAGTTAGAGAACACTGCATCTAATAAAAGGAAAAGAGAGAAAGTTTTTGTTGCTTTTGTAAGAAAGGAAGAAGTAGCTTGTCAGAAATTATGTATTTTACAATGCAAATATGATATATTCGTGCACTTCCTTCCTCTCTACATAGACTGGCAGACTTCCACAGATACTGCCAAGTGAAAACTCACAGAAATAACTTGAAAAATACACCTAGATAACTTGTCTGCTTTCTAGACAAAAAAGCAGTCTGATGTGTACACAGCAATTGATCCAATACTCACCTTGTTGATCTGCCTCTGCATTTCGTGAAACCAGAGCACTAATTGCTGGGAATGTAATGCTTGACATCGCTGCTACAGCTCCCGCTGCCCACATCATCCTGTTTTAAATACATAATTCGGATTAAAAATTAGACGGCCCTTATAATTACTCCCCACTCTCCCAAAAGAGCCACAAGGGCACCCTTATTTAACACTTAATGCCCTTTCAAAATGTTCTTATCAAAATACCTAGAGACTGGAAATTATCTGGTTATCTTCCTGCTCCCCTCCCACATATTATTCTGAACTTGCTGGAACAGAAGCACACTTGATTTGAGTCTATCCTAGCAGAGAAAAAGAGGGGAATGGGAGTGAAGTGGGCTTTCCTCTCCAAACGCTGTACAAAGGAACAATTTCCCAGGGTGTCCTAGTGAGGCAATTCTTTAGCTTCTACAACTGACTGGAAAGTGCTCTGATAAACAACCGGCACTCATCCCTCTCAGTAGGACTTCTCAGTGAAGAAGAAGTTGTTCTAGCTTATGGTTCTAGTTGTCTCTTCTTACAGACAGTTTTTCCAACTGAAGAAACTCTAGACAGTTTCTAAGACCAAATATAGTTTGAGTACGAGAATATGTTAGAAAAACAAAACCAAGTATAATACAAGTATTAGGTCCAGTACCTAATGGATAAAATAGATCTAGTGGAATTACTATACAGAACCCGCTACTTATTAGCTTATGAGTCTAAGAAAAAGTTTTAAGCACATTCATAGACTTAACACTCAGTGGACCAAAATGTTGCAAAGACTCCCTTCACAAAAGGGCTGTATGTACAGGAAATTCTATCATTCCTACGTATGCAAAATACAGACCAAATTTTGGTAGCATATGAAAGTGGGAATGCTTAATTCACAGAACACTTAAATACCCATGACAACAGAATTAAATAGTAGAATTTCCTGGAAAACCGCTTTCAGTTCCTTAACAGGTGTGTACATACCAAAATGTATGCTTACCAAGGCTGAGATCCAAAACCATACCAAGCCAGCTGAAAGATCTGAAAGCCAAGGCCGAGGAGAACTGTATTTTTGTTTCCTATAGATCTCATCAAGATACTGAGAAACACAGTCTGCAAGAGAAATTGGTTCAACCAAAAGTTGTTTTAAAAAGTCAGACTGCTAAAGTAGTATCTCCCATGCGAAGTAATTCAGAAGACCTTTCAAATGATGAGGAAATTCATACCATTTGTCCTATTACTTCCCCTCTATGAAGTCCAAAATACAGATAAGTCATTTCAACATTTAAGGAACAGATAATTCTTAAACTTACTACTTTGGGACATTGAGAAGCATACGTATTGCCTTCTCTATGTACATTAGATGACTGCATCTATTTCCAATGTGAACAGGCTTTCATCTTCATCTCTACAAACCTATTTCATTACAGACTACAGCGTTCCACTAAATAAAAGCTGTTACTAAGCTAAGATAGTGCAGGCTGGACATGACTTGAATTTACCAGTATCTACAAATACTAGAGAAAAAAAGACTACCAGCTCAGAAAAAAGTGAACTTCTTAGGTCAGCTGAATTATTATGCAAATTTACATTTAAACTTACAAGTAAATCTTGCTGCTTTGTCACCTTCTTCACATACACTGAAATTTGGCCAAGGCCAGTTCCTAGGCACCATTATTTCCATTTTCTACAGACCCTTTACACCACTGATATGATCTTTTCATTTGCACATGGAAGTTAATCCTAACCAAAGATCAGTATTTCTACTTGTTAGAAGTGTTACAGCTAAGGGGGAAGGAGATCCCAATTCAGATACAACAGCAAGACACTCATGGCAAGAAGTAGATGCTTCCTAGTAAAGCAAAGTCCACATGGACAACTTTACTCAGTTAATGGAGCACCCATTTTTCTTTACAAGGAGAAACTCACCAATGCCTCAGTAAAAATACAGAGAAAAGGAACCAGGACTGCAGAGCAGAATACACCTCCTCTCTTGTCTTGTCTCTCTTCCTGATTGTATTGGGTCTGGCTGAGATGGAGCTAATTTTCCCACAGCAACTCTCACGGGTCTGTGGGTAGCTGGAAAGGTGTTGATAACACACGTTTGGCTTTGGCTACTGCAGAGCAGTGCTGGCAGAGCATCAGCGCTGTCTCTCAACATTCCCCCACATCAGTAGACTGGCAATGGGCAAGATCCTGGAAGGGGACACAACCTGGCCAGCTGACCCAAACTGACCAAAGGGGTAAGTCATTCCAAATGACATCAGCTCAGATACAAGAGCTAAGGAAAGGAGGAGGAATGGGGCATTTGTTATTTACATGTGCTGAAGCCCTGCTTCCTGCGAAGTGGCTCTGCACTGCTAGCTGATGGGAAGCAGAAAATAAACCTTTTTTTTTTTCCCCTCTTTGCTTGTGCACACCTAAACTTTTGCTTTTATGTTAATAAACTGCCTTATCTCCATCTAAGGTTGGTTTTTACCTTAATTTCTCTTCCCTGTCTGGCTGGGAAGGGTGATGCTGGAGGCATCTTGGTGGGCACTTGCATCCAGCCAAGGTCAACCACCCACCCCAGCTTTCTTGTTTCTCATTTTCAGTTTGAATGCTACATAGGAAAAAATACAGGAATTCTACCTTCATGTGTTCAGTTCTTTCTGGAGATATCCAACATGCCAACACAAATCAGTATTTATTAAGCAAAGATTATGTCAATAAGCAAAGATTATTTCAGTAAGGTGTACTCTTCAAAGAACTCAAAAATCAGTAGATTTTCCCCATTTTAACACTGAAAATTATAAACCTGAAAAAATTATAAACCTGAAAATTGTAAACACTGAAAATTATAAAAGAAATCTTAAAGCTTTTTAGCAACAATACTGGTCTGCATATTGAAATAATGACTTGAATTGCTAATGAAGGCCACAACTGACACCAGTAGAACTGGTAAACACTGATGAATGTGTTGTTTACATCAAAACAGTAAGACCTTCATTCTGCTAAGAATGGCAACAAGGTTACAACATACTCTATATGCCATTCCTCTTCTTGTTATCAAAACAGGAAGACAAACTATCCATAAAGATATCAAAGATCACGTAATAAAAACTGTTTGATTTACGAAAGACATACAGGATCTGTTGAAAAATCAGTTCAGTGTTGCCAATTAAGAAATATGACAAGAAGATACCAAGGTCTCACAGCTCCTCAGCCTCCAAGCTGAGCCTAAGTAACCCTGGAAAGATCAGGTCTTGCTTGTACGCAAGTTTGATCGCAGAAGCCAATTGAATAGGTGCAAATAGCATGACTTTTATTTAAAATAACACTTTTTTCTTTCAGAATGCCTTGCATTTAGTAATAAATTTCCTGCATCATTTTAATACTTTTATGTCAGAGTTCCAGTGAATTTACTGATCCAAGTTTAGCAAATTTTATTCTTCTGATGTCCAGATCCAGTATTTCTAACGAAAGCTGATACAAAGCAAGAAATTCACATGTATCATGAATACACCGTTTAGTGAATGCAAGAGACACTGGCATATTGGAGCATGTAAAAAGTTTTTAGACAAGCTTAAATGAAGCACTATAAAGAATAAAGCTTACCTGAGCTGCTATGGACAGAATGCCCACCACAGCTATAAATGCTGCAATGGCAGCAGATCCAAAGCCTATAATCTGTAGAGAAGCAAAAACTGAGTAAAATAAATGCCAAACACAATCCAGGATAATTACTAGCAGTGAGTATCTTCTCAATAAAAGCACTCATCCCTGCTTTCACTCTAGATCTATACAGGATCCGTACAGGAAGTATCCACTTTCAAGAATAATCCTTGACTCTTTGCTAAGAAAACTATAAAGAGGAAAAAAACTGCCTTAAAAAAAGGAGACGGAGGAAGTCATGGATCTGCAAACTGAAGTTCTCTGTCCCTCCCACAAACACCATAGGTCTTTGACAGGCAAGACCTCCCCTCGAGACAGACCCAGAAACTGCTGCACTGAATGAGAACCAACATGTGCTTAAAATATTGCAGGGTTTATCCATTAGAAGTCAAGTGTTACTCATTTCTTGGCTTAGTAAAGTGCCCTGCCTTTAATTTTAAAGTTTTATTTTGCCAGAAAGCAGGTCTCTGAGCAAAATCTATAACAAGAAAGAGGTCATAAGGAATACTCATTTAAACATCCTTAGTAAGATGTGAAGACACCAACATTTACCTGTCTCAAGTACAGAAAGAAACTAGAATACTGGCCAGCCTCAGGGAGATATGAGAGCAACACTGTAATGCAGATTGGGAGAACCGTAGGATCTTTTCTAACCTTCTTCAGAGACTGTAAAACAAAAGAACAAAGCAGGTATTGAAACATTTCTACAAACTCTAATGAAAGCATAAAGAAAGAAGAAGATAAGATTCCCTTTTCTGTGCATGCATACACATCAAAACAATTACACACGGAAACTGTTAAGCTGAACCTTAAGTCACAAATAATCTCATTATATACAGTTTGGGGCATCCAATTCTTTGGCAAAGTTTCCATTAAGATTTTTGAAGCTACTGTTCAGTGCCAAATCAAAACTATTCCTCAAAACCAGCACTATATAACAGTAAGGGAAATGCATAATGTCTTCTAATGGATCTCCATAATAACAATTTGTTTTGAAAGATGCTAGCAAATAATATACATTTCTTACACTTGTTCACTGATTATATTAATTACTTTAAGGAACAAATAAATTTTGGAAAACAAATTCTGTAACTGCAGTCTTTCAAGCATGCCATTCATCTCTCAGTATTCACCACCAGTTCCCAGCAGGATGGATCTCATGAAGAAAAATCACTACTTCCTTCCTCCTTTCTTAAGATAGTAAGGTGTAACAAAAACATAATTAACTGAGTAAGTGTGAGTAAGCGAACAAGACTGCACAGTATGTTTTAGCCCTTCCTATATATACACCCATAAAAAAATCAAGCTTTATAGAGCCATTCGCCATTAGAAAGAAATCACATATAACCAAAAGTGGAAATCAAGAGTAGGGAGAGATACTGCCAAAAGTACAATTATAAAGTGAATATTTAAAACATTAAAATATTGGCTTTTGAGATGTAAGAATTCAGCATTTCTCTTTGCATTAAAATAGAGTACATAAGTTAGAAAAGTAGTATTGTCCCTTTGGATTTTATACCAAATATTATTTTCAAATCTAGAATTGCTTAATCCACAAAGTTTGGTTTGATTTTGTTTTTTAAATACAGTTAGATCATTATGGGCAAGAGCAGAGAACAGAGACTGTGGTATACTGTAGTCAAGCTACCAGTAATACTGAAGATTTCTCAAGCTTATAAACTGCAACTAATAATTATTACTTATTAATCATCAAATATTTAATAATTACTTATCAAAGTGCATCTTACTGCAAAAGGATCTGCCTGTTCCCATGATATAGAAGATCCCCACGAAGCAGGTCTTATTTTTTCCGGCAGAGATTCTGGTACAGCTATCAGGATGAAGCAGATGTCCACAACAGCCACCAACGTGGCCACCAGCACAACCAGACTATCTCCATAGCTGGCAGACAGGTATGCTCCAATGGCAGGACTAGTTACCAAACTTGCTGCAAAGGTGGCAGATACCTATGTAAAACAACAGTTTACAAACTCATCGAAGTGGTTACTCTGCCATTACAGAAAAATGAAGTAACTTGCTCACAACCACCACCACTCCACAGAAGTGTGATTTAAACAACTCAGCAGTAAAAATTCGAGTAAAAATCCCAAACTAGATGCAAAAAAGTTAAATAAACCACACATAATTTATGACAGTATACATGGGTCCCAGTTTCTACAGTCTCCTCAACAGCATACCATATTAGACAGGATTTGCAGTCCAAGATCACATTTGGCTCAAAGGAAAATGGCTCTTACTTTCAAACAGACTAAAATCTTTATTTTGCTTTCTAATTATGAAGTGATTTGACCGAAAAAGTTGTCATTCCATTTAAATGCCTGCCTAAAAGAAGTCCAAAGGCTAAGGACATCTACCAATAAACCTCCAAAACCTAAAGTAATATAGATATTAGGAAAGTAAACTAAGCAGGTTTTATATTACCACGAAAGGATTAGTTTGTACTAATTAAATTATTTTTCCTCATCTTTTTATAATTAAGAAAGGTCATGACTAAGTTACTAAAAATACTCTTTCATGCATTTTCATCCTTCCTCACTGTTCTGACTTTAGGAAAAAGTCAGCCACTTGAACTACAAGTGCAACATACAGGTGATGGAAAACTATGCTAGATTAAATTACTTGCATTGTCTTTAACATATAATGTTTTGTTTGCAAAACTTAAAGACATTCTTTCTTACACATGTCCTCTGCGTACGTTGTCAAGTATTTTTTATGTGCCCATAAGCACACGGCACTCTGTTCACTGCCTGAACTCTAACACAGTGTCTTGAGCCATGGTTCATTCCTTTATCAACACCTTTACATTAGTCAGGAAACAATCTGTACATCAAAACACAAGTTCAATATGAAGGTCATAATCTGACCTTTTTCCCAAGGTGAACATATCTTACCAGTCCATAGGCTGTAGTTCTTTCATGTTCTTGTGTTACATCAGCTACGTAGGCAAATATTACAGAAAAGGTAACAGAAAAGATTCCAGACACTGAAATCATAGCGAAGTACCACCTAGTAATTTAAAAGCAGCAATTAGAAAGTTTGAGCGAAGATCTTTTGCTTTTCATCTTACTAATCAGCAAGTTTGTGTTTAAGCCTAAAAGGAGTGTTCCTTAAGAACTAACACAGAACTTTACTGGAGATGAATGAATGAATGAATGACTGTGCAGTCTCACTTAAATACTGGAAAACAGCATTTTAATTTTTTTATATTCCACTGTTTATTTTACATCAGCCTAAACGATTAAGTGGCCCCTTGAGGACATGATACCTACAGATTTTTACAGTCTCAAGTTTATGTTATGAAAAATGAACTTAGAAGTCATTTCATCAGCCAGTTAAGGAATAAACTATCATATATATAATACCGTGGAAGCTGAATTCTGAATGCATTCAGTGTACACAAAGTTCTTTTGTAATTCTTCCAAGTTTCACAATTAATGTAAATGAAACTGAAGTCTTAGCAGTATTGACTTGGTTTCAAAGTCCTAATCAATAAGTTAAAAGATTTCACTTGCAACAATTATACTTTTCTGTGGCAAATAAATGCTAAGTTCCATTTAGCTATAGAACATGTTTATTACTGTCAGTCATCAAGGGAAAAAATTAACAGCTGATCTTAAAACAGAGTTAGACAGGATTATCAAATCCTTGCAAGTACTGTTTTACTTGTGTAAATATAGTTTGCATTCCATTATTTCTACTTCTAGGTTTGAACACATCTGGAACAGAAAAGCTCCAGAATAACACCATCACATCTTGAAAGGAATGCTGCTGTCTTCTTGTCTTACTGTCCCTCTTCCATTCCCCCAAACTACTCCTCTGAATATGTGCTCTCCTGACAAGCTTGCTACTGCAGTTTGTACCACTTACCATGGGCTTATTCGCATTAATGGAATTGGGACACAGGTGAAGAAAACTGTAAGAAGAAGAAAAGACTTCCTTCCCCAAGCATCTGAGAGAGCACCTATTAGTGGTGCACTGAGAAAGGACAAAAAACCCTGTGACAGAAGAAAAAATTAATATTTCTGCATCTACATTTCCAAGGCTCACTTTATCTACAAAATAAGTAAGGAAAACTGAAAACTGATTTGAAATTAAACACAGAAGTCATAGATAACTGAAAATGTACACAATTTGTTCCACAGTCTAATTTTCTGTGATTCTGATGTTTTATGTTTCAAATCTATTAAACATGAGTGAACTTTTAAAAAAAAGACACAGCACACATTTTTTTCAAGATCCATTTGATTCAATATAAAAGTAACACAGACTGCAAAATCTTCTTTAAAATCTCCGAAATACAGTCTAGTTCCACAAAGGACACTATCTTAGCCTCTATCAAGAGATTCAGTACTAAATTCCAAACTGAAGTTGCCCTCTAATTTGGATTGTCCTAAGATGGAGTTTTGGGTAACATAACTACTCTCTGAAACAAATTTAACAGAACACTTGCTGCTTTGTACTACATATTCATCGTGTACAGTTCAAGAACTATGAAGAGCATTTGAGCAAGCCTGACAATTTGAGATCATGAGACATCATAATGACATTCCCATGGAGAAGGTCAGACTCACATATACAGTAAAAACAAAAAAAATTGACTAAGGATCAAATATTAGATTTTCCAGAATTTCTTCCAGTCCTAGAGAACATAAGTTTCAAACCTGTTCTATTACACAGGAGAATTAAAATAAGTAAAGGATTTCACAGGTTTATTAACTGGGAAACAGTTCCTCCGAATTAGTACATTCTTCACTTATCAACCCAACTCTGCCATGAGTCCAAACATTAGTAAATGCATGGTTCTGTAAGCACCCTAATACACTGGAAGCCTACTCTGGCTAACTTTAGCTTACCTCTCTTATTCAAATACAGTCACAAGTTTAACATATGCATACAGACTGCTATACTAAATAAGTGTTCTGTCAAATCCTTACACACAAACCTGATTTCAACGTTTATAGTAAGGAGATTAAGAACAAAAGCCATAAAGCCAGACTACCAAATCCTCAGAAAGACAGATGTCTTACTCAGTCGAAATTAATGTTTCTGCTCCTTAGAATCAGATTTCAGTACCGTATGAACTAACATACTTTGCTGTCATCAAAAACACTTCCAATGTTTCATAAACAAAATTTTGAAGAAAAAAGATATGGAAGTACAAGCTTCTCCATTTACTACACCTGTTGGAGCAATCCAAACATTCATGACATTAATGCACTTTTCTACAGATAAGCTCTGTACAAAATCTATGGGGAACCCTCTATTTACTACTTTTAATACACAGTTACATTGCACTGTGAGTGAAAAACTTGAAAGAAAACAGGAAGAGGAACATGAACTTTGTTTTTCTACGAGAACAATGAGAAGATAACTTCCTCTTCAGTCTGACACAAACCAACATCGGAGTGCATTGTGTTCTGCCAATCCACCATGAAAGACAGCAAGACAGCAAGTAGATCCTAAAGATGTCATGCTCTTACAACTAAAAGCAATGCTTTAGATTTGTTACGGGACATAAAGATAAATAATTTCTGAGTGCTATAAATTATCTTAGTCACAAGTTACAGTAAGGGCTTTGCAGCCTCTCAGTACAACAGTTATCAAAGAAAAGACTTTAGTTATCCTAGAAAACTCTTCCAAACTTTTTTTGTGGCCACAATCCAGCATAGTCACAGTGTGAATGCAGTGGTGTAAGTAAGCTATAAGCTGCCCTGAATATCTTGACGACCACAGAATGTTAATAGTTGACAGAAAAAAAAGGGCCAGTAAATAAAACCAACCTGATGAAAATTAGCTCTTATAACACATTTTAAGACAAAAATTACAGTGTTTAAGTGCTTCATTTTCTATCTCAATGGTATCATCATGGTCGCATTAATTTGCCTCTGACATAAATCATTTAACATTAGGAAGCAGACAATAAAAACTTAGCTCTATTCTTAGATAGATCCTTATCAAGATTACAATAGCTACAAGTGTTACCTATTCAAATGAGAGGAATTTAAATTTCTGAGAAACAATCCACTTGTTTCTGGATGCTGCAACTTAGCAGTAAAACTTGAACTGAGCCCAAGAAACAACCCCTACAGTGAAAAAATGGGTAAGAATTAACTATATTCTCAGTGTTTTGTATGTTCTTATGGAGAACACAGGTGAAACAAGTCAAAATACGAGAACACATAGAATATTTAGGTCAGAGGTTTAAAAAAAATCTTACCTTAACACCTTGAATAAGACCATTCATTAAAAATGTATGATGGGGAAATGTTTCATGTAAGACCTGACAGGGGGGAAAAAAAGCATTATTTTAATCGGGAGAGACAGGAGAAAGTTGATTCCGAGTTTAAATCTGATTTGTAAAACAGGATAGCTCTATAAGAACTTAAGAAAAAGTATCCTACCCCAAATAAAAACTAAAAGAAAAGAAACAAAAACAAAACCAAAAACCCTGGAACAAGCAGAAAAAAAAAGTATCCTCTACTAAAGGCTTCACAAGAAAATGGAAACAAGATTTAACATCAATTTATCAGCATAAATTCCTCTGCTGGCAAAGACTGTAATGCAGAGATACTCGGTTTGGGACACTTGGCTCAAAAAGAGGATCAATGTAAGCCAAAACCATCTCCATGTGGTACAAATGACAAAATTTTTACGTAGCTAATTTCTTCAAAAGGTTGACTCAAACCTTGTCAATATTTAGGAGTGAAAATGATATTCAGCTAACTTACACTGACAAGGAAAAAAGAGTGCTGTATTCACAACTGAATAAATAGCAGCTATTAAACAGCCATACAGTTAGAAACACTTCCAGTTAACAAGCAGATGCTTATAAATACCTGCAAGAATTCTGAGTGTTTAAATACAGCTACAAATTCATGTAAGGTACTTTACCAGCAGTCTTAATTCAAGGGCAAGAATGTTAATCTACACTAAACAGATTTACCATAAATATGCAAGAGAGTTAAGGGGCCTCACACGTGCTACTATGTTGACTAAAAAAAGTTATTGTGATGTTCAAAGCACGTATGCACAAAAATTCACATTCAAGCAAAATTCACATTCATTTGCTCCTGATAGTTATAAGTGCCATCAATTACAAAAATTACTTATATATATATATGGAGAAAGTGTCACTGAGAAGCACCAGCGCTATTTTTCTAGGAAGACTGAGATTCTCAAATCATAGGTTTAATACAAGTCATGGTTCTCGTATTAATTACTGGGCAGATAATTCTCCTTATTTACATCACTTTTCCCTTCTGGTACCATCTTTGGTTAGATATTTAGAACAATTTTTCACCTATTAGAACACTGGTCTTATGATATGAATTGAGGGAAAAAAAAGTCAGAGTTCAAATTACAGATCTAGAAGCAGGTGTCTTCCAAGTTAAAGAAAAAAATAAACCAAACCAAACAAAAATAGGAAACTCAAGAGAGTCAAATCTCATTACCTGTGAACTGTTTTCCAATATTTTTTCCTGAACGGCAACCACTACTATATCAAGTTCAGGTTTTTGAGATTAGTTTGTTACTTTATGGACAAGAGAAAAGCAAGTTGGCAAAGTGGTAGAGGGAACTGCTTTACTCAAGTTCTACCAATAGATACATATTCCATTAAAATATATATTGAAGACAAAACATGTCATTAAGCAATTAATATTGCTTATGGTAATTTACTAACATTGGCATGCAAGTCTATAACTAAAAGTAATGTCCATAAGCTTTGGGCAGTCTTTGACCAGAATAGCCTTTGTGTGCTTTATAAACACTTTAAATCTTTTCTTCTCCAAGTACAGTGTCATGGAACAAACAGTACATCTTTGCTGACAGATGTCAAAAGAAGTGAAAAAGCAATTTAAAAAATGAACTTTAAATAATCTCAGCTATTAAAAATACACATGTATTTTCATAGTACACAACATCTGAATTATACTGAAAGTTGACAATGACCTGCAGAATGATGAAGAAAACCACAAAAAATTGAGTAACCACAAGCTTTGATCAACAGGCCAGACATTTCCATTTCTGTCCTTCCTACATGACAAACCTGCTTGAGCACAAGTGGGGAGCTGGCAGTTCAAAAGCTGAACTTTGCTCCTAAGAAATCTCTACATTACTTCTAGCACTGCTGCCTGATAAACAGGCCAATGTAAGCTACTACAAGTACATCACAAGACAGAATGGTGCAAAGTATCAAACCAGACTTGAAATTATATAAACCCAACAGCAGCCTTTCAGTGCTTGCAAAGTTGATTACAAATAAAGATGATCACCCTCAACTATGGACCTATTCCAACTGGAGTATACTACTGGGGAACTATTGAAGAACCCATCTAATACACAGTATTATTAAAATGGGTGGGGGTTTGCAGATCTGTAAGAATTATGCTTTGCACATTTATTCTTTTAAATGAGAAGTGTCAAACTTGGGCAAGTTGAAATTGAGCACTTTGGTTAAGGAACAAAGCAAAGAAAAAGAAGAGATAAGAAAGACCACCCAGTAAGCTTCCCCATATTTTGACACCGGTAAGACAGGATGACAGGGCAGTCATTTTGTTAGACATCTGCTTTACTGAAATGTGTTAACTGTTTAGGTCAACTTTTTCATTACTAAGTTATGTTAAGAAGTTCAGTGATCGTCTTTAGAAAGGTTAGACAAACACATTACAAGAGTTATGTACATTATTTTATTTGGAGTTTGGAGAAGGAATGAAATTAACTCTTTTGATCCCACGAAACTTTGCCTGCCACGTGTTCAAAGTGGTCTCAGATACTAGCCGATGAACACCTGGACTAACAGACGGCCCAACTAAAGTGAACAAGATCCATGTCTCCAAATGAAATGCTTCATATCCTATTACCAAACACTCAAATTATCTGTTCATCTGGAAAATAATCAGAGCAGATTAAATACTTATGAAATCCATTTCTGACAAGAATGCCTTTACATTTTACGCTAAGTTTCATGCTGGCAAAACAGTCAGCCCACAGAAGTATACACAGTTAATGAAGGGTTGCATAGTTTATTCAATTATTACAACAGGAAGATGAATTGAACTATGAAGTCTTTGAAAAGCCAGAATTCCCAGAGATACTTTAATCAATAGACAAAATTGGTGTTACCCTAAAAGGCAATTAAGAGTTAAAAACTAGTACAAAAGAGTTTATTTATTTTTCCTTTTCTTATAGTCTTTCAGCAGTCCAGATCTCAGCTGCTAAAACTTCTGGAATTCAGATAATGAGATATGCATTAAGGTAAAGCAAATTAAACCCCAAATACCTAGGAATTAGCAAATTAACATTTGTCACTACCACCAAGATAATAGCTGATGAATGATACTTACTGTTAGCATTGGAGTTGTCAAGAGCCCCCAGGCAAAGAATTCTAGAAATATGACCACCACGGCATGGTATACGCTTGGCCGACCGATACCTTGCTGCTAAGAAAGAAAAACATATGCAGTGGTTGTACCTACCCAGTTCATTACCTAAGCAAATATCTCTTGCAAACATGTTTTGAGTATAAACAGTTTTCAGCACGACCTACTAACCAAGCCCCTGGGAACAACAAAAAGCCAAACAAGGGAGGAGAAACTATTCTGTATTACAAAACAATTAAAGATCTCTAGGGAACTTGAAAAAGTTTCTTCCCTTGAGCACTTGCTGACTGAAAAGAATTATTTGCCCTATTCCTGACACTGCCCTGTACTGCTCTCACCTCCAACATGCCTTTAGGCTTTCTCCCCCTCAAGCATTATTCACAACCCTTTCACAAAAGGATTATAAATGGTATACCTCTCCCTCCTTCCTCCACAAGTGACAACAAGACAGATCCACTTTATTAAGATCATAGCACTGTTTCAACAAAACTATGACAATGTACACAATCAGAAGAGGAACAATTTTTGTATTAGAAAATGCCAAAGTATGAGAAAACAAGGAGCTGCTTATGTTATCTGTATGACCATTTCCTGTTGATTGCTGGCCAACTGATTCTATGCTTGTGTCTGCAAACACAGACTACAGCCTGAGGAACTATTCTACTGGCCAACAAGTAATTCCAGAAAGAATTAGAAAACTATCAAAGTACTCATGATTCTGTGAAACTGCTGCCATTCAAGATCAAAGGACTTGATCCCAGATGAGATGAATGAAATCTTTTTATTTAGATGAAATGGGCAGAACCCTTGGGAAAGGCATATTTAACCAGAACTGCTGCTTGCTTGCCTTCTTCCCAGAAGAGATTTAAGCAGAGGTGCTGAACAATCTAGTGGCCTTTGGTGCAGTGACAGCAATGGTTGACAAGGGGAGACCGATAGATGTCATTTACCTAGACTTCTGTAAAGCCGTCAACACAATTCCACATGACATCCTTATCTCTAAAGATGGGAGACACATGGGTTTGAAGTCTGAGTATTTGGTGGATAAGGAACCGGCTGGATGGATGCAGCCAGAGAGTTGTGGTCAACGGCTCTGTGTCCAGGTGGAGGCTGGTGACCAGTGGTCTTCAATATCTTCACTGATGACATGGACAGTGGGATCGACAGCAGCCTCAAACAACACTGCAGATGACACAAAGCTGTGTGGCACACCTGACACAATGGAAGGACAGGATGTCATCCAGAGAGAGCTGGACAAACTTGAGAAATGGGCTCATAAGGACCTCATGAAGTTTAACAGGTCTGGGTGCAAGGTGCAGAACCTGGGTCAGGGCAATCCAGGACATGAGCACAGACTGGGAGAAGAACTAGAGAGCAGCCCCGAGGAGGACCTGGGGGTTCTTGTGGATGAGATGGACATAAACCAGCAATGTGCACTCACAACCTAGAAGGCCAACTGCATCCTGGGCTGCCTTAAAGGAGGAGTGGCCAGCAAGTAAAGGGAGGGGATTTTTGACCCTCTACTCTGCCCTCATGAGACCACACCGTAATACTGTGTCCAGCTCTGGAGCCATCAGCACAGGAAGGAAATAGACCTGTTACAGTGGGTCCAGAGGAGGCGACTAAGTTATCAGAAGGCTGGAGCATCTCTCCTATGAAGACAAGCTGGGAGCGCTGGGGTTGTTCAGCCTCCAAGAAGAGAAGAGAAGACATAAGGGAGACCTCACTGTGGCCTCCCACTGCTTGAAGAGGTCTTTTTAAAAAAGAGTGACTTTTAAAAAAAGGAGAGTGACTTTTTACATGGGCGGAATGTGATAGGAGAAGGGGAATGGTTTTAAAAGAAAAGAGATTTAGATTAGATATTAGGAAGAAACTCTTTACTCAACAAGTAGTGAGGCACTGCAACACGTTGCCCAGAGAAGCTGTGGATGCCTCATACTTTGAAGTGTTAAAGGCTAGACGGATGGGGCCCTGAGCAACTTATCTAGTGGGGGGGTTGGAATTAGACCATCTTTGAGGTTCCTTCCAATCAAAAGCATTCCATGATTTTTTCATTTCTAGCTGCCCCTTGGCATAATAAATGTTTTACATAGCTTTTGAGTTCTAAAATTACTCTTTGCCTTTCCCCTAACAACTGTCCTGCAAAAGACTGTTTTTCAGTGTTTCCAGCCAATCCAAAGCCATTACACGCCAACAGAAGAGTGCAATTTAATAATGCAGAATTCAGTTGAAAGGACATTATCCAGTGATAAATATTAACCTGACTCATTCCAGCAAGTGGAGAGCAGGGCAAGTGCTAAACTCAGGATCTCCCACAGCACCCAAAAAAAGTCAAAACAATCTATCATGAACAGAGAGCACAGACACCTTTGGTGTTCCTCCTCTTCTCCAAAACTTTTATCCAAATTGGTAGAAATAACATGTTTTTAAAATGCTTGCATTACAAGACTTATTTAAGCTTGTCAACAGTAAAAACTTTGAAGAAATTCCTACTGTTTAAATAGTAAATGCATAGATCTCTAAGAATTTTTAGATCTGTCAGTTCATCAACACCTGCAATAACAGTGTATTCTAGCTAGTAAGATTCAATTTATTTTGTACATTGCAGCTTGCCTCAAAGCATGAGGATTTGAAGAAAACAGTTCCCTTTCTCCTGGGAAACAATATAATATCATAGATCAAAGACTGTCTCTGGAAGACTGATAATTTTCAAGCATTACTAACATTTGTCCATAGGTTACCATGCAACTTTTAATTTCTAAATAGCAAAGATTCCAAAGGTTATGGGGGTAAAAAAAAAAAATCCTCCTCATAAAGGAGTCCGTAAGTACTTCTATATAAGGTAATAGGATAACAATTTCATGAATATTTTTTTGCCAAGATGTATGTCAGTCAGACTAGCAGTTTGTCCCTGTTTCAGACAAAATTCAGAGGAATGTCTGAATTTGGACGTCCTCTCTTAGAAGGTAGGTTACAGCCACCCATCCCCTACCAGGTTCGGGAAGGAATTCCTCAGAGGAAAGTGAAAGGGGGAAAAAAATCCTATTTATTTAACAAACACATGGGAAAAGAATAATGCTAAATAATAAAACCTCTCGCTATGGAGAGAAACCTGGGAAGATTTTAAAGTCCTTCTGTGGGTGTGGTCTCTCTCTCCTCCTCTTCGGAACTGGGTTTTGGGCATAGGCCCCTCCGGGTCCCCCGGATGATGTTTTGGTGCTGTTGCACAGTTCCAGAAGAAAAGAAGAAGAAGCCAAAGTCCCAGGGAAAAGAAAGTTCAACTCTCCGTCTTTCTCTGGAGAAGACAGAGCCAAGAGCTGGCTGAAAAGCAGGAAGGGTGCTTCCTCCGCTCCTCTCGCTACAGCAGGAGAACGCAGAGGCGTGTGTATCTGTGTCCTTGAACACAAACTGCTTTGAAAAGTTCGTCTGGCTTTTTTTTTTTTCTTCTCTCACACCCAGTTTTAAAGGCATAGAGAGGCACAGGATTCATATCTGGGCATAGAGCAGCACTAGGGGATACAAAATCATAAAGTCACCTCAAGACACACTTAACACTAATTACACTGAAGTCTTAAGACCCCTTCCGAAGCAGTTTCCTCCGAAAAAAGCAAATTTTATAGTGGAGTAGGTAAGGGACTCCTCAGATCTTCTCCTGCCTCTACTTTACTTCCCTCACACCTTTATATCACTAAGCAAGTTGCTGCACAATAAATATCTGGTCTGCATTTAGCAAACATTTCTAATGCTACTAAAAATGAAACTTTGGAGTGTTTGGGGTTTTTTAATAACATTTCTATTACAATTATAAATCTATATATTTGATCTGAGATCTATATGGTTTAGCAGAAAGATGATGTACATACATACTGAAAGACATGTATGAAGATTAAAATAGTCTGCAAATCATTTCTGGCAGTATCAAGCAGCTTCCAGTTAGCTGCACTGACCTACTGAAAATAACAGAAAACACCACAGCTTTTTGGATTCAAACCATGACCTGGAAAAGTACAGTTCAGATCTTGAAAGGAACATGTACCTGTTAAAACTAAGAAAAGCATTACAGGCCAAGTATACTAGCACTACCAATCTAGGATCCACATAGACTGTAGTTGATGATTTTCAGTTTTCTTTACAGTGTCCTAAATGCCTCGATTAATTAAAAAAACACATGTGCAAAAGGCTGCATTGCGAAACTAAGATCATGAAACCAGGAAAATTCATTGACATTATCAAATGGACTGATGCAGACAGTTACTTCCAAATGTTCATCTTTTCTCTAGTTCTCAAATACTCTATCACAGAAGCTTTCCATTTTTAATCAAGCAACAACTTATTTTTTAAGGAAAGAAAATAGTTTATGACTGATCACATACACAGCCTGGTCCACAGATTTAAAAAGGCAACAAAAACTCTTTACTTGGTTCAAAATCAAAGAGTTTTCTAAAAACACTTCACACTTGCCTTTATAATGAAGCTGTATCAGAAGTACTAGGTGTGGCTCATTTCTGCATTGAGAAAACACCCTGCAACAAAACTCCATGCAATTTACATAAAGAACTTTGAGTATGCAAAAAACAGTTAAAAACCTTGAAACACAAACACCTGTAGGCTCCTTGAATAAACAGTATCGGAACAACCTACTGAATTCCTTATGACTAAAAGAATTTTAAAAGAATTTCAGAAATAGCACGGATATGGTCAAAATACAAGTTGCTTGCCTCATTCACTGCCCTCAAAATTGGAAGTGTTATAAGAAGCGCCCTCAGGAAAGCCTTAAAATTGTTATGGGCTTATTTTCTATTCACATGGATCATTTTCATGTGACCTGTGTGTGGGCTGAGAAACTATGCATGAACACTGTAATTGTCTTCAAATGCAGCTGTTTGTCAAGGTTTTATACTTGCACAATCATTAATGAGCAAAACATTACTTAATCTCAAATGCTTAACAATACAAGTTTGAGGCCACCATTGTAAAATCTGAAGTCCTAGAAGTTCTAACAAAATATCTGTTATTTCTCCAGTTTTACACTTTTGCTCCTTCAATGCCTCTTTTCACTACCCAATTCTAAAAAACCATTTTTTCTTCTGTCTTTCTTGGAGTCAGAATAAACCCGAAAGTTAATTAGGATACTGGGAAAACTACAGGGAAGCAGTACAATTTCTTTTTCAAAGCAGAACAGCTGTTGAACATTAATAAATCCATGAAAGAATGCCAAAATTATAAACCCAGCTGGTAATAATTGCTCATAGAAAAGGAGGGGGGAAATGCAATATAGCATTAGTAATACCTTAGCTTAGACACTCTGAAGAACAGCTAGTACAATTCACCCTAAAATACTCCACAGCAAGATGCAATCTTACAGCCAGTCCCAGAACTACAGAGCAAAACTAGAATTTGCAGTATTTATTTATTATTTATAGGTAACTATTTATCTGTTAATTCAAATCTATAATGTAATTTTGTAAATAATGTAAAATTATTTGAATGCCTGCAAAAGCACCTTAACATCAATTCCAAGCATGCCTGTTTATTGCTCTGAAGAAATATGCTTATTTGAGAACAAACACTTCTCACTGTTCAAATCCTGAAGTCCTCCAGACTTCAGGTCCTTTTCAAATTTTTCATGTTTTGATGAGGGCCACACAGCCCTGCTAGTCTTATTAAGCAAAAGATTCAATTGTATAACTACAGCAAGGTTTTTTTCCTCCCATAAGGGTGATGCAGCAGAGCTGGACATGAAGGGTTGGTTTCGATATCCAACTGGAAAAACCCTAGGCAACCTGCTCAGGCCTCACAGCTAACCCTGTCCTGAAGAGGATGGTATTTCCCTAAAGTACCTTTTCAGTCACATAATCCTCTTATCTCTCAGGCAGAAAATGACCAAACTCAAACCAAAGTTCTGAACTGACAAGCTGCAGGAGCTTGCCTTTGTCCTCCTACACCATCCTCTGGGAAATTCCTTCCCACCAGGCAGTAGGGTCTCTCAGGAGAACCTACTTGCTCTACTTGCAGTACAGACATAGTCTTTGCAAAGAGCACTCACTGTCCTACAGTATGTAAACCAACATTCAAATGCATTAGTATGAGTTTTATTACTTTCTTTTCTTTTTTTTTATGTGCCTACAGAAACACTTTCCCTTACAAAAATTAACTGGTTCAAACACTTATTTTTTGTAGTACCACCTGTGCTGCAGTCCACTATGTCAACTCTGATATTTTCAAGAAAACAAAGAACTGAATTAACAGAATCAGTAGAAGACTTCAAGAAACATGCTTTCATGTATGAATCATTCAGATCTTGAAGTTCATGACGAATTATAAAATTCATTCCCTTTACATATTTATCTTCACTACTATTTGTTAGTTTCCCGCAAAATACAACCATTTCAAATGCAAACTTTTCCTGGTATGCCTCACTACAGGACTATTTAATCATTTTAGCTTATTCTTGCACAAATATTATGCCACAAATCCATTTCACTACATGATGGATTCTCTTTCTTCTACACATACTACCCAGCTCTCTGGGGATACTGCACGTTCATCTCTTTCTAGTGACTATTCTCTAATTTTCAAACAGAAGTACTTTGGATCCACCTTAATTCCAACTGTTCACCACAAATGCTGTATTTGTTGGAACTGGCAAGGATTCAGTGCAAAAATACATAGAACACAGGAAGAAGTGCTTTCCAATCCAGTACAGCATTTTCGGTATGTCTTGTAAGCTGCAATATAAATCCTACATAATTCAGATTATACATTGTCCAAACTTTTATTTCAGTTGCAAAACAAACACCTTAAGCACACCTGTATCTGGACTGGAAGATCATGATGCACTTTCTCAAAAGAAAGCTAGGCTAAATCATATTGCACAGGTCTAGAGTACCAGAACCACAATTCAAAATGGAAAAGCCTGTGAAGATTTTGCAAAGAGAAATTGTGCCTTAAAAAGCTCCTGGGGTTCTGAAAAGAAAATGTATAGATAAGGCAGGTCACATTAATAAGTCTTCTGAAAATTCAGTACACATACTCAACAATGCTCACCAAAGGCTCTTAAAGCAAGCAAACTTCACAGGAATTGAAAAGAAAACAGTAAACAAACAAACAAAAAGAACCAACCCATACAAAAAAAAAAAAAAAAAAAAAAACCAAAAAAACAACCAAAAAACCAAAAAAAAAAAACAAAAAAACAAAAAAAAAAAAAAAAAACCACCAAAAACCCAAAAACAAAAAACCAAAAAACCAAAAACAAAAACAAAAACCCAACCCCCCAAAAAATCACAAAAGCCCCCAAACACACACACACAAAAACCTCAGGACAATTTAAAAAGATAAACCCACTGCAATCTGTTCATACAGCACAGCAAAGTTACCAGATGCTCCTACTGCTCTGTCCTACCACCTGTGTTGTTCAACACATTCAGAAGTGAGCTGTAAAAAAGGAGGAAAGTGAAGTGATGAAGTTCACTGATGACAAAATGCAATTCACTTTGGAGAAGTTAGAGGGCAATGGTAAAGAACAACAAAAGTTCATGGAAACAGCAGAACAAATTATATGGCAGATTGAAATTAATGTATATTAATTTAAGCAATGCAAACAAGAAAAAACAATTTTAATTCCACATATAGGGTGATTATGACAAAGGAATGTGATCCTGGAAAAGAAGACTGCAATGAAAGAAATGAGTTTAGCATTCAGCAGTGGTTTACTAAAGGGTGTTCAAAAGATATACCCTGTTAGGAAAAAGATTATCACTATATTACTGCATGTGATGTGCCTACCTTGCTAATCCTCTGCTTCTGGTGTTCTGACCATTTTTATTAGATCTACATAAAGATCCTCCTCTTATCCCATGACTGTTTTGTTCAGAAGCTTTAAGCAATATGCACTGTTGAGCAGTCTATTATACAGAATCACAAGAGGCCCACAGAAAGAAAACACTACCAAAGGTATGAAGGATTGCTGAAGCAGCTTCCTCCAAACTGCAATCAAAATATCTGTAGAAAGATACAAATGGGATTCATTGAATTGAGAGTGACATGAAGGGTATTAAGAAAAAACTGCCACTACCTTCTTATACTAAAATACAAGAAAATAGGTGGCACTTATTTGGACCACGAATAGCGTGGTCCTAAATGCCTTGCCATATCGTATTTCCTGCTGGGAGCACATTCCTGTTTAAGTTTAGACTGGACAAGTTTAGCAGCAGAAATCTTCCAAGGCACATAAAACATGAAGACCATTTCTGGTTCAGTCTTCATGGCTAAGGCCACTGAGGCAGGAAGACCAGCCAAGAAAACAATTGCCATACACTCTGCCATATTCTGAAAGCTCCGCTTCAGACAGTACTGCGTTGTGTAATTAAACTACTTCTAACAGAAATAACATATAACCAGCATATTACACTACAGCAAGTTGGAAGCCAATTTATCTGTTTAGGTTTTCTCTGTAAAATGTAGAAAGATGTACAACACTGAGAAATTCCTCTAAAAAGCACTGGCTGCTTAGTTAATACACATGCTTCTCCATGGGGCAGAGAGTTACTCAAACTTCTTGTTCAGTTGGCTAGGTTTGCATCTTCATAACTAATTATATAGCTATGATTTGATAATTTGAGTTTTTATTGCTCTAGCCTACAGTACTTCTCTTGGAACACAACACTATTCACATTGATAGAACCTGAAGCATCAGTAACAGCAGACTTGTAACAGCAGAAGTGCCCTCTCAGCATAAATACAAACCAGAATTATTTGTTTTTAAATAGAACAGCTAAACATTCCCGGTAGCAGTGGAGACTTAGGGTCAATTTAACAGGATGGGAAGATTCAGAATGACACTGGCAATCTTGAGAAGGCAAGATACTGTTCATCTCTAATTATTCAGATATAACAGGAAAAATACCCTATGTGGGAGAAAACAATGCTCCACAAAGTACTAAATACCCAAACTGACAAATGAACAATGAGTTTACTACTAGCAATACAATTTAAATTCTACAAGCAAGAAATTTAAGAAACCAGCTTACTGAATTCAGAGCTGTTTCAGTAAAGTCTTGTAACATCAAATCATGCTGCCTTAGTTTTACTGTGCTGTATTTTTTATGAAATATAAAAATGAAAAATGCTAACACTAAGGGCAAGAACATGTAATTCTTTGGGTACATACAGTTGTGCTTTATTGTGTAAAATAGTTTAAATAATAAAGGCTGGCAAACTTCCGAGATGTACAGTTCAGAATGCTTACATTATCTTTCCAAAATATGTAAAGGTCTTGGGCTTCAGAACAGCTGAGGCATTTTACAGTGTCCAAGAACATAAAACTAATGTCTGATTAATTCTCAAAGAGGTACACAGGTATGACTTTTCATATCCTGTGTAGGACTTCTCCCACAAAAGCAGTTTATTTAGACAGCATGGCACTGTATTTTGCTGAAAAGATTCCTTAGTGTGACATTATTTTACTGACAATAGGTTGCACAGAAATGAAGGATGTGGCGCAAATATTCTGAATGTCATGTTAAATTTTATACTACCAGTGTTCATAATTCAGATGTAACAAGATTGCACAATAGGCTAACAAAATGTCCCATGGCATCATTTACTTCAATTTCTGAGGCTCACTTAAGTCACGGTAATACAGCCAACAAAAATTATTTAATTCCACTGGAATTTACTTAAACACACTATTGTTCTTATTAATTTTGAGGCAGTAACTCAATTCATAAGAAGTCATTTGTTCAGCATTTGTATTTCAGCTCTTCAATTCAGTGAAGCCAATGCACTCAACAAGGTGAAGTTAGTTATAGCTACATCAAAAACAGAAGCTTCTTACACCCAAGCTGGAGGGGTAAGAGGAAAAAGCTTTGCACAGCCTGACAGACTTGGTAATACTCTTCCACTTTGTCCTACTAATCTGATGTGAAGAAAGAGTAAAAATAAAAATGAAAATTTAAGACACTCTTCACAGACCAAAGAAGCAGCTCACAAAAATTTCACTTTCGCGTTTATTCTTCAGCAGCAGTCCAAGCAGCAAGCTTCCCCTTCCAAATGCCAGAGATGCACTCCTCCTCATATCAAACAGATCTCTGCAACTACATCTAAAGCCATGATCCGGCCCCTCATATTTTATTGTGAATAAGCTCTTTCAATAAAGTCTAGGCAGAGCGAGTTGTAGCAGTATGACAGCCACGTGAGAATCACAGGAACTGCAATTACAAAACAGACTGTTCAGTCAGGAACAGATGCAGACCCTAACATGATATAACTGCACTACTGCTACACCAGTGTACAGAAGATAAGGCTAGAGCCCCATGCCCTTCTGTCTTGAGATGCTTTAGAGGAACACAAAGTCCTCCACATCAAACCACAGATCATTTTATAAAATTAAGAATTTATGTCATTTTGAAGCTAAATTTTCAAACTTATAGAAGAGCATATATTAAGTACTCAAAAGCATTTTTTTAACACTTAATGCAACTTTACCAAACATTCCATCCATTAATAAAAAAAAAAGGCTAGCACCTTTGTGTTATGGATTTAATTTCCATTTGAGCTTTACTTTTCAAAGTTTGAGAAAGAGAGCAGTTCTTTGATTTTTTTCAGTTTCCCTACCTGTACCTTCCATTTGCTAGCCTCTGTTCACACATTAAAAAATTCAACTGTTTTTCTTCTGTATAGTGAGATCAATCCTCTGTTTCACCACATCATCTGAGCTGATAAAACTGAAAGCTTCTGTTTCTTGACTAAAACATCAACTTTTCAAGACTCTTCTGGAGATATTTTTGTAGACTGACTTCAGATTGGGTTACTGGATCTTATACACACTAGACTCTTTAATGGGAGCTGCTGTACATAAACATGGAACAGTAATTCTACCATACAGCAGATATCAGGCGCACTTCTTGAAGAGTCCAACCTGCTTCTTGAAGGACATAACCATTTCTAAAAGACAACTGAAAGACTCAAATACAGAAGTGATGCATTACAAGAAGTATGGAGCAGCCATTTTGGAATTAACTAACATAAAATAAACTACTTGACTCTAATGAATTCCATAGAACAACATTTTTCTACATCTTCTCTGCGTTAATCATCTACTATAAGTACCTTAAAATCTTCATCAAGCACAAGAAAGAATGCATGTGCATCAGATGGTTTCAAGATGATATTTTTTTTACATTCTTCAGCTCTAGCCATGATATGACGTTACTGCTCCACTATTAATGCTCAGCTAAAAATACTTCTTCACGTTCACATAAAACAGCACACTCTGTCCTCTCTGAGAGCAGAGATGCTTATCTGTGGGAGGACAGGTAACACACAAAGGAGATGCTGGCTCCCTGACACAAACCTAGCATTGTTTCATAACTTTTGGCATATGCAATGCTTTCAGCATACCCAACTTTGTGAGTAAACTAATACTAAATTATTCAGGTACACATGAACATAAATATATCCCAAGAAAAGTCATTAATAGCTTGTAATTCAGACTGCAAAAAAAATTACGTGATTTCAACTTGCCAAAAAGACATTCAGCATAGTAAGGCATTGCCTTGTTTTGTACCTGTACCCCTTCAGAAACTGACAGTGCCAGGTTCATCTGTTTTATTACTTTGTGTCTTCCCCTGGGTTCTTCTACTCCATCTTGACCTCTGGGCTAACTCCAACAAAAAAGGATGGGTTATATCCCCTCAGACAGTACCATCCTGCCCAAAACAAGTCACCTGTCCCCACCTACTGAAGAAAGCTCAAGAGGTGTGATCTCTGACCTGGTTTTAAGGCACCTTGTGAGCACACTGACGTACTGACGAAAGGCTTAAGCCTTTTTTTCTTTGGAAAGCAAGTACGCACCGCTACCACATTAACAAACGAAACTTTGCAGCGAGTGCACGGATCACTCCCGTCCAGTTCCTTCTCTTGCACTTGATCTCAGTGCTTGGTGTGAAGAGACGAAACAGAAAGCACAGTAACTTAAGAAAACTGCATATCGTAACCCCGTGCGTTCGGTTCAATAAGGAGCACCCTCAAGAGCTCCTAAGGAAAACTCAAGTTTTACCTTCCTGGCACCTCGGATTCACGTATTTTAAAAGAAAACTTATTTAGAACCACCTGCTCACAGGTGCGATTACTCTGGTAACTCGTAACGAGTGTACCGCGGCTGCCAGGAACGGGACGGGCAGGGCAGGGCTGGCCCGAAGAACCCGCCGCACCCCAACTTCCGTAAGGCGCCCAGGGGCAGGACGCTCCGGGAAGCTTCTCGGAGGGCAGCTGAGGGGGAGCCCACCCCTCACGAACGGCCCGGGTGCTGACCCCCACGGGCCGCCCGGCCCAGCCCGCAACGCACGGCCGCCCTCAGGGCCCGCAGGATCCGCACGCAGCGGCCGCCGCCACCTCCGCGGAGCCCCCGCTGCCACCCCTGCACTCACCGCGTTGCAGCCGCCCGCCGTCAGGCCGACCCTCTTTACCAGCATGATGCAGCCGCCCCACCTGGCGCCGCCACCGCCCTCCCACGACGGCGACGGAGGCGGCGGCGACAGCTCCGGCTCCTCCTCCTCCTCCTTTGCCGCCCGGGCCCGGGCTGGCGGCGGCTCTGGCTCCGGCTCGGGGCTCATGTCGCTCCCACCANTCTAGTAACCCCTTCTGTGAAGAAGTTCTTCTTAATGTCCAACCTAAACCTTTCCCGGCACACTTAAGATTGTGTGCTCTTGTCTTGTCAGTGGTTGCCTGGGAGAAGAGGACGACCCCCACCAAGCTGCACCCTCCTTTCAGGTGGTTGTAGAGAGTGATAAGGTCACCCCTGGGCCTCCTTTTTCCCCAGGCTAAGCAACCCCAGCTCGCTCAGCCATTACTTATAGGACTTGTTCTCCAGACTCTTTGCCAGCTCTGTTGTCCTTCTGTGGACATGCTCCAGCACCTCAATGTCCACAACTGACAAGCCCAGACACAGGGTTCGAGGTGTGGCCTTACCAGTGCTGAGTACAGGGCACAGTCACTGCCCTGGTCCTGCTGGACACACTAATGTTGATCCACAAAGTGAATCTCTTCCAAACCAGCGTTCTGTGTGGCTCAATTAAACCTTTCTGAAGCCCTCGGTCCTTTGTCACCTGGCAGATGCAATGGCAAGCCCAGTTTTCTCTCACTGAAGTACTGCAAGGCCAGCTGGTTGTTGTCAGCAGTGCCCCAGGTTCATCACTAGAAGCAGAACTGGTTACCTCCCCAGTGCACCAGGTGTGCACAGAGTGCTTTGAGGCAGCGTGGTGCTGATAGTAAAGATTGTAGCTACTGACAGACCTTGTAACATCAATACTGCTGACCAGTTGCCCCTCCAGAATAAGCTCTATGCCAGAAAGCTCAAAACGTCCCCTTATGACCAGCACCAAGAAGCCTTCAAATTGTTTAGGACAGGCCGTAACGCATTCTTCCATTTGAATATGCTACTGTAGTCAGGCTGCTGCTTTTCCTGGTTCCTCAACTGTTCTCTGCTAAGTACCAAGCTGGGTACAGGATCAGAACTTTTCAGTTTGCTAGAACAGTAAAGGTTAATTTAAAATGCTGTTTGCTGTATGTCTGTTTTGTCAGTGTATAACAAGCTATATACCTCCTAAATACAGTGCATTGTGAAATTTATCTTCGGTGGTTTGTTATGCAGTAATTTAACAAACGTTCTTTTTTATCAAAGTAGTGTGCATTGACTTAAAAGCTTTTCTTTATATGAACTTCTTTTAAAGCTCTATTTTATTTAAAGACATCCCTATTTTAGGAGGAGCACTGGTTACTGTGAATTAAATGGATACACCATGTTATCTCTCTTATTATATGCGGATTAGTAAATCAATATATATTCTTTACATTTCCTTGCCAGCCCAAGCCAGTTGTGTGTAGAATTTCATGCCTGCTTTCCACTTTTTTTATTGTTTGTTGTTCTGGTAGCCTAGACGCTCTTACAAAACATTTAATTTCTTCAAAAATAGTCACCATGAAATATAGTAATGTTTTTGCTCTTTTCAAGACTCAACCATTTTTCTACTGACTTGAAAGCCAAGAAACTTTATCCTGTACAGTTTTCAGTGTTGGTTTTTGTTATTGTTTTTTTTTTTTTTTTAAACAGGCTTCCACATAATGAGAATTTTTAAAATTCAAACAGATTCCTCAGTCAGAAAGGTATGAATTTATAAGCTTGATGTATCAACCATAAACCTGTCTACCACATGAGGTTCATGTAAAATGTATTGCTTTAATTCATCACTGTATTTTGAGAATTTCACCATTGAACTATTTACATATATCACTGAAGTATTTAATCCACTTCATATACAAATATCAAGTGATCAGCTGCAATAGCTATTGACTTGGGCTCAATAGACCACTACTTTATGTCATTATGTTCTTGTTGCATACAGAATTTAAAGATAGAACAGTTTTGTTGACATGCTGGGCTACATATATAAACCTTATTAGGAACTGATTATCCAAATAAGTGGAAACAAAGTAAAGGAATAAATACTCAGTTTATGAAGAGGTGTTACTAGTACAGTTCCTCTCAGTTCTGTGCTCTATGCTTTTTAAAATATTCTAAGCAATATTTTTATCTGGAAAGGTCATTAGTAATGAAGATATAGAGTTTATTAGATAATGCTATTCAGCTTGATCAAATAAAGAGTTGTAAAAATACAATGACTTTGAGTGACTGTTGGAATGTCAGCTGAAAGTGTTGGTAAATGAAGATAGGTCATCTTGGGGAAAAGAATTGTAATTAGTCATTGGCTTTGTAGATCTCTAAGTTAGCTATTTCTACTTTAAAAAGATACTAGAAACTGTATAGTATTGGGAGATAATTCTTATACCTGGCAGTAGCTAGTCACTTGCTTAGAGATAATAAAAACATCCTCTGAAATTTAAAACGGTACTTTATCTCAGCTTAGGTACCTGCAATTTTTTTGTATTTTAATCCATTTTTTGTGGTTAATGAAGTCTTGGGCGTTTTTTAAGTTAATGATCTGTTTTATTGAAGAAAAAGTATACAACATTGACAAAATATTCATGGTAAAAATATGAACCAGATCTCATCTTTTTTTTTTTGCATAGTTTAGGGAGGTTTTCTTAAGTGTGAACTATCTGCAACACTGTTAGAACAAAATGTTTCTAAGCAGGAGAACAAAGTCAAGGATTAACAAAATTCACAACTGAAGGTGAATCATATCTTTATCTCAATAACCCATGGTCAAGAGTATCCCAAGGAGGATGCCCTTGGGACAGCTGGATGCCTGAGGTGCTGTCCCTACATCCATCCCTGCCATGCCTCCCTGTGCTGCTCTCTCAGACGCTGCTGATGCTCAGAGCAGTCATCTCCAGGCTCTGGCATGGCACTGCTGCTCCCATGGACCACAGATGCCGACAAATGCCCTACACACGGGCCTGAGTGCCCTCCTGAACAGGGAGCATTCCTGGTGTCATGGCAGGACGTTAGTGCCAAGGGCTTGGATGGCACTGAGGCGTCTTTCCAGGGAATGGTACAGATGGCACACGCCCAGTGTTGGTGTACATGATGCTACTGGCCTGACCTGGATGCTTCTCTCTGGGACAGCCAGGCCAGGCCTGTCCTTGCTGGGGCAACGTTCGACTCTGGGATGTGGCTGGGTCATCCTTGGTGTCCCTGTGACCACCCAGGGCAGGGATGTGCTCTGAGGGTTGCTGATTGCCTCTCTGTGGGAGACTGAACTGAGCTGAGGCCACTGGATAATGACTTAAAACATTCCCCATTTGTGGAGACCAGGGAGCTTTGTTTAAGCCTGGATTGAAGATGGAGGAGTTGAGCTTTTGAGTGTGGAATGGCTAATCTCTGATGTGATAAGACAGAGAGTGACTGATAGGCTATGAGTGAGATAGGAGATAATCCTGTGGAGACGATAGATAATAGCAAGCAAAACTGCTCCATACCTGTTTTCCTTTGCAACCAAATTGTTCTGTATTAAACCCTACATGTATATATTTACAAACACCAATTATTCAGTGTCATTTCACTCTAATCCACCCCAAAGGATCTATTAACAAGAACTTGGGCTGCCCTTGACTTCTGCAGCACTTGTAAATCTCTCCTGATGCTTCTGTGCCCTCATCATCTTCATGCTGAAACAGGTCTTGGGCGCCGTGGTCTTTCAACACGTCTCAGGACACATGGCTTTTGCTGTAGTCTTCCCACCTCTTCAAGGGCACTGGACATTTTTGGTCATCTTCACACATCCCATGGGACAGCTCTTTGTCAATATTTCATTCCCAGTCCTCCTCCTCAGCCAAGGTCCCTGGCTCACTAGAAACATGGGCTTCAACATGCTCCAGCACTTTCTGCATGCTTGGGATGGCCTCTGTCCCCTCCAGGCCTGTCAGCTCTGGCTGCCTAAGGTTGAGAAATGTGTTCACCTGGCAGATGAGAAAGGAGAGAGGAAGGAATTCTTGAAGAGTTCTTCCTCATGTTCTTTACATTGAGGCTGGAAGAGCACTTGGAACAGGCTGCCCAGAGAGGTCACAGAGCCTCCCTCTCTGGAGACATTCCAAATCTACTTGGACACGTTCCTCTGTAACCTTCTCTAGGTGACCCTGCCTTTGCAGGGCGGTTGGACTAGATGACCTCCAGAGGTCATTTCCAACTATTCTGTGATTCTGTCATTTATACGGGTTGTCAAGCTCCCACCAGCAAATGTCTGCAGGGGACCTGGCAGTGGTGGCTGCTGGGACAGGAGATGATGGGACTGCAGCCATGTGGCACCACAGCTGGCCCCAGGAAGTGGAAAGCTCATTACCCTTTCCCGTGCCATCCCATCTTGTCCTCGGCACTCACCTGCCTGGGTCTGTCATCGAGCTGCCAAGACAGTGGCAAGGAGGCAAGCTGGTCCTTGTCCTCCTGCTGTGGGTCCTCCTTCTCCAGACTGTCCTGCTGCCGCTGCAGGGTTGCTTTGCTCCCCTGAGCCCTGTGCCTGGGCCAGGCCCAGCTGCTCCTCTCCAGCCTCTGCAGAACTTTCATCTGCAGGCTTGGCAGTCTTCTGGGAGGCTGGAAGCCAGTGTTCTCCAAAAAGGATCTCCACTGCTGTCTTTGGCATCCTGTGCCACAGACTTGCCAAGGGCACCCAGATAAGACACTGCCTCCTGAAGGAACTGCTCTCCTGACAGTGGGTATCTCAGGGCTCTGTGTTCCTTCAATACCCTCACAGCCAGGTCAAGGCCCTACAGTATCACAGTGATCTCCAGGCATTATAAAGCCCTGGCAGCTGACCCCAACAGCCACTCCCAATGCAGGTGTTCCATGGCACTAAACTCTAGATATGGTGTCTGATAACAGTTGCCACGGCACCCAATTCATCAAAACCACCAAAGTTCCATATTTGTTATTTTCACAGTAGAGGAAATAATGCCACTTTGAATAGGACATCATGCTGCCAGCTACTTTTAGAAGTGCAAAGGATCAAGATGAACAAGATGACCTTTTGCAGTGGAGTACAGCAGCTGTGCATCTCGGCTGCTGGGGAACTTGACTGCTGCTATCTTACTTTACAGAGGCATTTTACCAGCCTTATATGGAGCACCTTATAAAAAGTCTGGAGTTTTTGTAATGAAAACCTGCATTCTTACATGTATTAACTGTGAAGAACATTAGTTTTAGGCACTGAATGGTTTTCATTTCAGAAACAATTTAACAAATATGTAGACACAAGTGAGCAGACAAGAAATAGAAATCTACAAACCTCACACTCTTTGGAGAAGGACAGGAAAGCTGATTTGCCTGCGATTAATGGAAATTGAAGCCCATGTAAAAGAAGCCTTGCTGTCAAAGATTTTCATGCTTGTTTGAGATACACAGTACAACTGTGGTCATAGCCAACTTGAAAAAGATGAGTATGGCCTGTCTCTGAGCATGTCGAATTCCTATGGCATACAGTGGGAGCTATGTGCCTGGGTAGGCAGACATAAAGTTGAACTGTGATTGGATTCACTGCAATTATTTTAGTGAGGTTAAGAGGAGATTCCGCTCAAATATTCTCAACTTGAAAGTAGTAATTTTTGGAGGTGGAAATCAGTAACTGTCATGTAGAGCACAATGCTTTACATGTTAAAAAAATAGGATTTTTTATTACTTCAATGCCATGTTTTACAAATTTCATTGGTATTATGTTGTGTATAATATTCACAGAAGAGTTTACCGAGGTTTAGTACATATATTTGGACACTTGTTGTCACACATCTTTACTCTTATTTTAATACAGAAAAAAGACAGAAATCTCTCTCTTCCTTCCAATTCAGTTTTTACATTTATACAGGAAACTGCTTGTAATAGCTAAGTCTTTTGGTTTTGGAGACCTTATGCTGTTACACAGGGGTCAAAATAAAGTTGCTGCCTTCAACCTATGAACTGTCCTAGCAGGGACAGAGAGAATAAAACAAGGGCAGCACAAGCACCAGGTCAGATTCACCTATCTGCTGGTGATAACGACAGTAGAACAGCATTTTACTCACTCGATAAGAACAGCACAACAGAACAACCTTTACTCTTATCAAGGACTGCAGAACACAACTGCACAGCTTTGGAGAAATAAATACAGGATGTAACGAACGGAAAGAGAAATCATGTAAAATGCTAGCAGGATGCCAGCTGAGCTGTGTAAGGCTGACAAAGTAGGAGTTATGCAAAACAACGATACTGTGCTTAAAAGCAGGGTGTCAAGGAACAGCCACCTAAAAAGGAAGGACACTGGGCATTGAAGACAGACCCCAGAGAATCATAAAAGGACTTCCAATAACGAGTATGACTGTGTCAAATAAAGTCAAGGAGGCGGAGATAACTAATGAATATGTAACCAGTGTGTATGAGAAAATCTCTGCTCATCAAACACTTGTGGCACTCGAATGGAGAAAGGATCCCCCAAGTGGCCAACATGCTGTAATAAAGAATTCCTGCTTTCTACTACTCAAAACTGTGTTAGAAATTTTCTATGTGGCCGATTTCGGTATCACTGGGAAACGCCTTGTGGGCAAATGAGGTGATAGTGCTAAGGCAACTGGGTGAGCTGTGCTGCTTCAGAGCTGGTGATTCATCCCA
Organism: Platysteira castanea; assembly: GCA_013397175.1. Taxonomy (NCBI): domain Eukaryota; kingdom Metazoa; phylum Chordata; class Aves; order Passeriformes; genus Platysteira; species Platysteira castanea. The sequence continues at coordinate 48,499 of VYXC01005867.1, forward strand.
TCCCATCCCATCCCATCCCATCCCATCCCATCCCATCCCATCCCATCCCAGGAGGCTGTGCATGGCTCTTACTGCCATTTGGGGCGTCCTGTGTAAGAAGAGCTTATAGCCAGCAAGGGCACGGCCAGTGAACTCTTGCAGGCTGGAAGCTGAAATGTCTGTGTGCATGGTTTGCTCTTGGGTTAGATTTTTCAGGTACGGTTTTTTGAGGTTTTTTAAATATTGCAGAATAGTTATAAATACACAGATTCACAGTTATCTTACTGAGAACTTAAGAACTGCATGGATTCGCCAAGGGGAAATTATATTTGACCAAACCTGATAGCCTTCTATGATGACATGGCAGATGGGTTGACGAGGGGAGAGCAGTGGATGTAGTCTGCCTTGACTTCAGCAAAGCTTTTGACAGTGTCTCCCGCAACATCCTCATAGGTAAGATCAGAAAATGTGTGTTAGATGAATGGACAGTGAGGTGGATCAAGAACTGGCTGAATGGCAGAGTTCAGAGGGTCGTGATCAGTGGAGTACAATCCAGTTGGAGGCCTGCAGTCAGTGGTTTTCCCCTGGGATCAATACTGAGTCCAGTCTTATTCAACTTATTTATCAACAACCTGGATGAAGAGGTAGAATGTACCCTCAGCAAGTTTGATGATGATATGAAACTGGGGGAAGTGGCACAACTGAAGGTTATGCTGCCATTTAGCAGGACCTTAATAGGTTGGAGAGTTGGGTGGAGAGAAACTTGGTGAGGTTCAACAAGGGCAAATGTAGGGTCCTGTACCTGGGAAGGAATAACCCCAAGCAGAAGAGAGCAGCTCTGCAGAAAAGGACTTGGGAGTCCTGGTGGATCACAGGTTGACTGTGACCTGCTAATGCCCTTATGGTGCATCAGAAAGAGTGTGGCCAGCAGGTGTTACGATTCAATGGACGTTAAAGTCCTCTGCCCAAATTAAGGGGCAAACAAGACCAAATGTTCAACATCATCACTTCAACAGTACAGGCTTTATTTTGCAAAACTGCTTGCATAACAAAAACAGAGAGAAAGGGAGAAGGAGAAAGCGCAAGTAGAAGATGGCTACCACCACGTGTGCAGGATCACCCCATTAGTCATTCAATGCACTGGGCTTCGCCTGGTGCTAGGTACCCACCCCCGGTTCACTCCCCGAGTAATTTTTATACAGTACCTTGTTTTCACAAGAAGCAAAGGTAGGAGTGGCTTTCAGTTCCTCATTAGTAGGAGTAATTCTCAGTTCCTCATTTGCATGAGAGGGAGAGGAGGAATGGCTTTGGCTATCACGCATGCTCAAGTCTTAATTCAGTGGTCGTTGAGGTCTACTCCGGCAGTTATATGACATACAGCAGTAGAACACTGCAGTGAAGAGTATCAGTTTCTGTCCTACCTAGGCAAAGACAGAACTGACACTTTTTTCCTTTTGCTGTTTGTGCTGAGGGACTGCTGATGTTTTCTGCAAGAAGTTTTACAACCGAGTGTTTATTTAAGGTATATACTACAGATGTCATTAACTCTTTCGTTACTGCAGGCCAAAAGAGGTGATCCTGCCCCTCTACTCGGCCCTGGTGAGGCCACATCTGGAGTGCCGTGTCCAGTTCTGGGCTCCTCAGTACAAGAGAGACATGCAGCTACTGGAGATGATCCAGTGGAGGCCACAAAGATGATTTGGGGTCTGGAGCATCTCTGTTATGACAAGAAACTGAAGGAGCTGATAAGATAGAATTGAGCTGCGGGCTGTGAGACACGCCTGCAGAACACCATGGCAGCACAGAGAAGCTTATCTCTACCTGACCTTGTGGGGAGGAGATGCCACAGGGCAGAGCCCTGCAGAGACCAGCCTGCCAGACATTGACAGGCACATGAACAGTGCGTGATCACCCTCATATATGGATATTAAGAAAGTGTGTTACTGACGTGGCAATGTGTGATAGGTCGCTTGGTGAAAAATAACACATAGGGAAATACTGTGTCTTGAAGAAATGTATAAAACCAGCTCATTTCTTTGAATAAATGGCTCAGATTCCCTGCTGGTGTGAGTCCGTGCCTCGGTTGTTCTGTCAGAGCTGGGCTTCTTTAGTCTACAGACAACTAAACAAGGGGACATCTCATTAATGCATATAAATATCTCAAAGGCAGGTGTCAAGAGGATGGTGCCAGACATTTTAGTGATGTCCAGTGACAGGGCACAGAGCAATGGCCTTAAATGAAAACACAAGAAGTTTTACTTCAACATGAGGAGGAAATTCTTTACATTGAGGCTGGCAGAGCACTTGGAACAAGCTGCCCAAGAGATTATAGTCTCCCTCTCTGGAGACATTCCAAATCTACTTGGACGTATTCCTCTGTAACCTTCTCTAGGTGACCCTGCTTTTGCAGGGCAGTTGGACTAGATGACCTCCAAAGGTCCCTTCCAACCCTAACAATTCTGTAATTCTGAATGCTCAAAAATGTTCAAAAAGGAAAATAGGCATTTTGAAAATAGTAGGAATTAGCTAGATGAGAAAGAACTTGAAAATACTATACTATGTCATGAATCCATGAAATCTTTACGCTGTTGTCATCTCCATCTCAAAAAGGAAGTAATTAACAAAAGAGTCAGGGAATGGCTTTTGTATATGAGAGATAACAGAGGGAAATGAATGATACAATAGCAGCTATAAAATCCTGACTGGCGTGGAGAAAGTGCTGTCATTGCTTGATATTCTCTTAGACAGGAAAAGGAGGCATTAAATGGGATTATCAAGGAACAAGTTTAAAACCAACAGAAGCACGTGTTTTTCCAGTCAAATTGTCACTAAATCATGAAACTCATTTCTACAGGATATTTTGGTTTAAAAAGTACAAGTAGTCTAAGAGACAGTTACAAAAATTTGTGGAATAAAACTCTATTAAGAGCTATTAACCAGTATAAAGTCTTCCACGCTGTTGGCTGTGCAAAGGTGGGGGAGTTTGTCAGGAGTCCCTCTGATGTTGCTTGTGTTTACTGCTATTTGCATAAGTATACATGAATGTCTCAGAACAAGGATAGGTGGAAGTCTGGTGTAGCTCTACATATCTACTTTTCAGTCTTAAGCATCACGTCTTGGCAGTCTTACAGACTCACAGCCTTTGAAACAGAAACCACAATTGTACTGTCTGACCAACTTTCCAAGTATGCAGCTGCTGGTCTGACAGAAGTATAACTGCCCCGTTTGTTCCACTGGGTGTACTCTTTTGAAAATTGGTGATAAATTGTATGTCAGTGCTGATAACCATTATTACTGGTCAGATAAATACCAGAGATTACAGAATCATTTGAATGTAGAAGATGATGATGTTTGGGTCAACAGAGAAAGCAATCCCTGCAGCTTGTGAGAGTGCTCTGTCTTGGCAGGGCACCAAGATGAAGATAGCCCTACTCAGCTGTCAATAAAACCACAAGAGGTCTTCTATCAATGATGCAATAGTGTGTGTGCAAAAGGTGGGCCAGCTTATTCTGCAGGGCAGTCACTTGCCATGGTTTCTGCCTTGAGTTTGAGCTATATGTTACAATAATGTGATGGACTGTAAACACTAGGAACCAGAAACACCCTCCACTCTCTCCATTCTCCATACATCATAGCTCCCAGTGAGAAGTTTAGAACCGACGAGCCACCTTTACTCTTCAATTTCTTTGTGTTATTAAAGACAAGGAACAAAACCAGCAGAATATATCATACTGCAATTTAGCTGTGTACGCTGCAAGAATTCAATACTGTTTTACTTACATTCATCATAGCCTAGTCCCCAGCATTCACTACAGTACAATTATATTCTTGGGTCCCCTTGTAGTTTATTAATTTCTATGAGGGAAGACAACTTTGAAAGAAATTCAGGCAGGCTAAGTACTCTAGGGACCACTGACCAATACTATTTCTACATTGTATTTTTCTACTTATAATCAATTACATCTCATAAACTGTATTTTTTCCACAGTGCTGCACTAAGCTTTTTTTAGAGCTCATCCAGGTGATACAGTAGATAGTTCTCTGCACGTGCCAACTCTTTGCAATTGATGAGGTAGTCGTCAGTCAAAGCAGCAAAGATAGAATCCTTTAGAGAGAGATCTGGTGTAGACAAAACCTGGGAATCTCCCATTTTTATTTGATGGTCTTTGCTAACACAAAATACTCAGAGTAATGAAAAGATCAAATCCTATCAGCTATTAAAAAGACGTCCCACTAGATGGGGTTATAGTTTCAAAGGAAGAATATTTTCCCATCCGATTTGAGGAGGAGCACTTTTTTTGCTTATTTCTTCAAACTGGCAAAATAATCCTGTGAAATTAGAATATATTGTCTTTTTGTTTTCAGTTCACCAGTAGATTTTTTGACCATTTCTACATTCAGCACAAGCTATTGTAGCTTTATCTGAGTAAATTATTGATGTGTTTGGGGCAGTGTTGCCACTGCTCATAGATTTCAGTGGCTGAAATTTGAGGGTTTTTTTGCTGTCCCTAGCACTACTTCACTACCATTTTATATGCTGCCATATAGCAGTTACAGAAGAAAAAAACTAGCACAAATCATCTTAATTTGGCATTAGTAACATCATTGGTGCCATAATCTATGAACTATTTGGAACAGAGGTTTTGTTTATTTATTTATTTATTTATTTTTGTAAAAGAAACTGGTTAGAACAGGGATGCTAGGTATAACTGGGTTTGAATTCTCCTGAAGTCAATACTAAATAATTACACTGAATAGAAGTAATAATTATTCTAATAATTGTTCTTAGGTCCTTATTACTATTAAGTTTTAAAAGAAGTTTCTCAAATGAGAATTCATGAAATATCGTAATACTAAAAGAAAGAAATGCATGCACAAAAAATCCAGTGAAAACAAATTAAAAGACAAAATTAATTTTTGACATTGTGTGGTTTGTGATTATTTAAAAACTTGGATTAATATTCTTGTACCATATTTATTGTTGTTATGCATAGCACGCTTTAATTCCTACATCAGTTTAATTAATATTTATAGGAATGCCTTCCATTTTATGCTTTAAGAATAATGATAGGAATCTCAGGGGTCATTCTTGTTCTAATTAATTTAATCAAATGAGATTAGTACTGAATCATTTCTATCTGCAGGTTTTGGTACCAAAGATGACAAATGAAATATAACTTTTAAAACCACTAGAAGGAAAAAAAAAGAGGGGGAACTGGGCAAGTACAGGAATGCAGGGAAATTAAGAGTAACCTAGCACTAATATCAAATGTTGTGAATTCCAGTAAGAGGTATTGGAAAGTCAGCATCTTTTAAAATTATCTAAAACTTATCAGAATTCTAATTTTGGAAGTGATTTAACATCTCCCTTCCCTAGCCATATTATGAGTTTTAATTTAGTTCAAATTCTGAGAATGGAATTTCTGACTTTATATTGAACCTACAGCTAGTCAATCATTACACTACAAGTGTAAACAACAGGTGCAGCAAATAAGAAGACTATAGGGTGAAGGAAAGAAAAAATAACAAAATCGGGGGGGTTTTACTTCACTTTTGGCTCACTGACTCTCAATATTTGAATGTTATCTTTTTTCCAGTAAAAGAGATTTCTAGCATAGGAGCTGTCAGGAGTACTGACATTTACTGTATGAAACCAAAAAAAGCATAATAAATATACAGTGGCAATTTGGTTTTTTCTGAATCCTTTAGGTGAAATAATTGAGTTCATTAACATAATTCTGAACATTCTTGCTGAACTTAAAAGTACTTTTTCCCCCATTGTTCAAAGATGGCATTGGTAAGTGGAAACTGGATTACACACTATCAGAGATTGTCTAATATTAAGATACATTATGTTAATTTATATGGTGCTTCTCAGGTGTCTTCCAGTTTCACGTACGCATTACACTATAATTCAGCTCTGATGAAACTTTCGGTTTTTGCTAATTTACTTAACTCATGAATACGAAATTCAGCTTTTGCTTATACGTAACATTTTTTTCTTCTCTGTGCTTGAATCTTAGAGTTAACTAGAAGTCCTTTCTGCAGGTTTTTTTTAGATCATACATTTAGTACAGTTATAGCCCAATTAAGGAGTTTAGCATTGCGGTTCATTGAAAATCTAGTTTTGTTTCCAAGAATTTACCTGCTCTTACCATTACTCAGTTTCACTTGCATCATGAAATAATGTATATACACACATCTAGAATAAATGTATAAGGTGTTTGTATAGTGGTTTCAGTCTTTTTTGAACAAAGAATCCCATAGCCACATATTCTTTTACTTTATTGGGTACAGCAGAATAGATTTACAAGCCTTTAGGAAAATTAGGTTCAGGAAAAATAGCTTACTGAGTCAGAAGATTTGTGTTTAAAAACTTTTTTTCACTCTGAAGGAAAAAGAGTGTGGATGCTGAAGAGTTTCTTCTGTCCACAGCTCTGGGGACCTTCCAGCTTCCTGTAGAACCACGATGCTATCTATCACAGGATACTAGACAAGATGTAGAGGAATAGGATAGGGTGTTTCTTTATGGTCATGCAAATATCCCTGCAGAAAGTTGCAACATTCCTTGGCTGAGTGGTGAAGGAAGAAGAGGACATAAGATCCTGCTAGGGCTTCAGCTGTCAAAGGCAGGAGAGCCACCAGCTGAAGCAACCACCCTCTGATTCTGCCAGCCACCCCTGCCACTGTGCCCATGGCTCTCCCAGCCTCCAAAGCTGTCCATTACATGCCTCCGTGATGGCCCAGACACAGCAATCTTGAGGTAACCGTGCTGGCTGCCACCAGCATTCCACCAACTCACACGGCCACTACCTCACTAGAGATCCTGCAGCGCAGCCCCAGGGCACCCAGTGAAATAAAAGCATCTCTTTGCCCGAGGATTTAGGGAGCTTCAGCTCCCTGTGAGAACACTACACTGTAGGGGTTGGTGCCTTCTTATCTATCCTGTAGGTTATTGGCAACTGTACAGCTCAGTGACAGAGGAGTGAGAAGACAGGAGTGTGCTGTGGTCTGGTGGCTTCCCTAACTGCAGTCTAAAGCAGCTACCCTCCATCACCATGGGCAGTCCCTGCCCCCTTATGTGTCCTTTCCTTATTTCACTTGACAACTCCTCTGCCAGACCGGCCTGGGACAGCCCTTTTCATGCCAATCCTGCACTGTCACTGTCACCAAACGCTACTGCCAATGCTCTGCGTACTGTGGCACCACCACCGCATCTCCAGGGCTGGTGCCAGAAGACGGAAGCTGCATTCTGGAACAACACCAGAGCAGGCACGCTGACCTGGTTCTGCAACACTATGACATGGTAATTACCTTCCACCTGTCAAGATAGAAGGAACAATTAAATAATTCATATTTTAAGAAATGGTAATGCTGGAAATGGAAAATAATTAGCTGTAGTGGCAATTTGAAGAGCAGCACATTCAACGAGATTTGAAAGACAATTAAAAGCATTGAGTCCTACTCACTGCACTACATTAAATATTTGTGATAGCTGATACTAAGACTTTTGTGTTTGAAGTCTATATTTTGGAATAAAGATGATTTCTGTTTTGACTAAAGGCAATACTTCGCTCCTTTGGAATTAAAGACACGTAAAATGACAACCTCTTCATGAAGACTGGTTGACACTACTGATAATTTTTCATGAATTGCAAGATTCATGGCTTTCTTCTTCTGAGAAGAACCTAATGTTTTTTTCCAGGGATTCTCCTGAGCTACATGTTTCAGTTGGACACTACAACAAAGTAAACAAACCAACTTACATCTGTTTGGTTTTCTGAAGACTATTACATCCTCTTTAATGGACAGGGCAAGAGACAGTGGACTGAAATCTGAAAGTTTACTCCTGAACATCAGAAAATTCTTTTTAATTTTGAAGGTGACTGAGTGTGGGAAAAGGTTGCCTAGAGAAGTTCTGCAGCCTCCTTCCTTGAAGACATCCAAAAGCCATGTGGACACAGTCCTGGGCCTGCTTGATTACAGAATTTGGACAAGACAACGTCTATAGGTTCCATCCTCAACCATTTTGTGATTCTGAGTTTTTTAAAAAATATTTAACAGACATTATTTGCGAATCTGCTGTATTCAAATCTGCTTGTAGAAATATTCTATGTAGGTGAAACAGTTTGCTCTTAATGCCAGATAAAGAACACATAGAGTTTCTTCTTCATGATCCCCTTTAAAATATATAATTGAGTTTGGGATTTTTATGTAATGATGTTGCAGAGAAACTTGACACATTTCAGCAAGGATGGAGAGGAAAGACAGTGAGCTGGGAATTCAAGAACATTTTCTTTTTGTATTATAGGTAATTCATACCTCACAAGAAGCATCTATGTCACAAGATGTAATGTGCTGTTTTCAAAATAAAAAACAAATTATTATGTGAAATTATTATGGAAGAATAATGGAAGTCTATCATGTAAATTACTTATTTAACATTCTTGCTTGTCAGCAGTCCCTCATACTGGATTCCCTATCCCCACCCATCTGCAACTTTGAGGAAGAGGAGCATATTGCTTTTGTCTCAAGAGGACATACACACTGGTTAGACTGTCTCCTTAATTATATAGACAAAAGGTCAAAATTGTTACATAAAGCTCCACAGGCTACTGTTACGGATAAGATGTGTAACATATAAAGACATACAGCAAAAATTAGTGACAAAAATTGAAAAATTAGTCCATGAGAGCACCTGCAGCTGCCTTTATTGTGTAAATGTCTGAGTGGTAACTTGCAACTATTCAGGTTAACATGCTTAGAGGCAATTTTGTGTAATTTTGTCAACAACTGCTGCAGCATATGGGTAATTTCTTACTTTTTGCCAGCAGTTTTGGAAACAAATTTCAATTTTATTAGTGTCTAATTTGTATACAGCCATAAGAGTGATACACATGACTATTCAAAAGGTTTGTAATGGGTTTGCTTCAGATTTATCAGTGCAGTGATGAAGATGTGCTCTCCATAATTTCTATCAGTACTTTTCAAGTAGATTATATGAAAATATCATAGCCAGTTTGCATTCAAGATCAAGGTTTTATTCTTTGTGAATTGAAGATGGTGATATGCACATATTACCCCTGTTTTTCTATAGCAGTATGTCGAAGAGTAGACATTAACTTAGATTTTCTACTCAAAGTAGTCTTGGGATACTTCTTTACAGGGTTCTTTATGTTTAAGTACATGAAAATATTTGAGCTAATTTAATCAAATTTAAGTGAATGCCACATTGCTGGGTCATGTCCAGCCTCTCACCCACCAGCACCTCCAAGTCCTTCTCCCCAGGGCTGCTCTCCATCTGTTCATCTCCAGCCTGTGTTGGTACTGAGGGCTGGGTTGCCCTGACCCAGGTGCAGCAGCTTGCTCTTGGTCCTGTTAAACCTTGTGAGGTTCTCATGGACCCACTTCTCGAGCTTGCCCAGGTCCCTCTGGATGGCATCCCATTCCTCAGGAGTGGCAACTGCACCACAGAGCTGAGAGTCATCTGCAAATTTGCTGAGGGTGCACTTGATTCTCCTGTCTCTGTCACTGAGAGAGACATTATTCTATTAAAACATTAATAATTCTAACCATCTTTTTATTGATTTAATTAAAATAGTAGTTACTTTCTGCAAAGTCACAAATAATTTATTTAGTCATAAAATGCAAGGATTAGCTGAATATTCATATTATTAATGAACAGATCAGATAAATGAAACATATTGATTCAGATCATAGGATACAGTCTGCTAAGTCTGTGGAACAATATTGAAAATTAACTCATTGTAATAGTCTCAGAGTAATCCATTAGGAGGATTAAGGGAAGTGGGAAACCTATTTGTATGTCAAAATGGTATATTTCAGTCTGATACGGGCCAAATGGGAAATCTTGCTGGCTCACAACAGTACTTAAAAAAAATTGAGCCACTATTTTAAGGTTCAGAAGGTCATTTATCTAATTAGAAGAAAGTTTCTCTAGGTTCTTGTTTCTCTGCGTACTCTGCAAGGGAATGCTTTGGGCATGCAGCAAGGTTGACATTGATGCCATATTTCAAATGGCATATATATATGACACTCATATATCACTGTGCTAGGCTTTTGCATGTGTTTAGATCTTGGGATCAGTTGGTAGTCAAAGGACAAGAATTGTGAAAATTACGACATTATTAAAATATGGCTTCATAAAGTGAGACCCAGTTTGCAACAAATAGGGAACAATTTTAATTTTCATTGTTCTCTATTTTAAAAGTACCTCTGCTAAATAATTATATGCCTCTCTTCTGTGTTTTTTATAGCATTTAGTAGTAGAAATAAATGATTAAAAAATGCCACCAGATTAAAATGTTGAAGAATCCTTGTCAACAGAAAATGGCAAGTTAGTTATGGTGCCAGTGCTAAAAACGCAAGTGCAAGACTTCAAATTTCAACAGAAAAAAGAGAGATGATGTTTGACGTTTACCAACACAGATCCTACTTCATTTAAGCTGAGTTCAATCATTTAAGATTAATTTACTGGCTACATATGGGGGTTGGACATCAAAGCTCAGCCATAACTCTAGTGGATGTTGCTTACTCACTTTATATTATAACTATCGTTCAACCCTAAATAGCTGCAGTTTAACAGTTTGCAGCAGCTTGTACAATTTAATAGATAAACTAAAGAATATAGGACAGTCAATTTGAAGTAAATGAAAAATGCCAAGGTGGCAGAACATACTTACTTAAGCCTGAATTTGTTCAAGAAACAGAAAATGTGAATATCAAAATTCCAATGTACACAGCTGCATACAAGATATTTTGTCTGTTGAAATTTCAGCTGGCATTACCCTTAGCCACTTAACTAGACCTTTTGAAGGTGCTACTGTTCCTCTGCTTCTCTGGTGTGAAGCAAAAGTTTATTCTATTCTTATTAAGTAGTACAAAAGCCATTCTTAATGTTTGACTTGCCTATATACCTGACCTCACATATTGTATATGTCACCAATTAATAAGAAGAATTAAGTTCTCACCTTTTATCCTTTTTTACTAAAATAATGGAATATTAACTATAACAGACATTTAATTACTTTGAAAAGGCCTAGAGGTTGAAGCATTTACAGCATTTCACTTTGAATGACAGATTCATGTATCACCAGGTACTGCAGAGCAGTGTTTGGTAGCTTCCCACAACAGGAATGGTCATAGCAGCTACTGCTCCTCAACCCTTGACTCCAATTTCCCTGGCAATGTCCCATTCAGAAAATAACAGGCTCCAGTTTTCAGTTTCTAGTGCATAATCACATAAATACCTTGCAATAGTACATCTTCAGCTTTTTTTTTTTTACTGGAATTTTAATACCATTCTTTAAATTACTGATTATTTTGAAACCCCTCTTCCACCTGGAAGAAAGTGGCTCTTAAGATACTCACCAGACAAAAACTAACACTAGTAGCTAGTGATTAACAAAGTATCATTTTAAAGAATCAATGTAATTAATGAAAATTAGTGGGTAAATTCCCAGCATACTTAGTAAGTATAGCTATATAAGTTCCAGGTACAGGGAAACTGTGAATTTTAGTGGTATAACCTATTATAGCACTTTCTGAGAAACTTCATAGTTAAGAATATGTGCCTCTAGTTTAGAGAATGTTGAGCTTTAGTGGACTCAGTTTTTTCCCTTGCAGATGTATTTAAACCTGTATCAGATATCAGAATTCCCCTTGTATAAATATTTGTTTCTCTTTCACATGCTTTTGCTTTTTTTTGTTTATTTTGAATATGCAGTCGTGGATCTTGCCTTCTAAGCTGTCAGAAAGGACAAAAACCAAAGCAGTCATAGAACTGCTTAAGTATGTATAAATTTTAGAATCAGTTCAGAAGCATTTTCCCTTTTGCACAGCATTTGAGTCCTCTCTAATTTTGCACAGGTATAATGAAAAAGAAAGGAAAAGCAGATATTTTGCACATCGTGTTTCCTGTTCCCACTTGCAGTTCACAGATAGTCATGTAATAGATGCTACAGCAGCTCACCTTTGCTCCATGCTGCTTCCTTTTCAAATAACAAGAATAATGGTAATACTTTTTTCCGGGAATAAAACTACTCTTTCAAGGGTTTGTTTCAAAGTATCTTCTTCACAGTCCCCCCATGTCAAAAAATGCAGGGGGGCAAAAATCCCCAAGGCATTTGTAACCCTTTTCAAACAAATGAAGAAGTAGTCTGTACCCCAAGTGACAGCACTTGTGACTTCTTTCCTTCCTGAGCAAAAAGGGAACAAAATTACAGTACTTGCTTTTATAAATAGAAGCAAGGAGTCTGGTGCCCATTTGGCATAAAAAATTGCAGAGGATTCCCTTGCCCCATAGAGATTTCAAACGTGTGCTCTCTCTGCTAACATGGCAAATGTAGGCTGCATGTCACAATGTTTACACTTTAAGTCACAAGTAGACCTGACTTGCCCCCAGGATCCCCAAGAACCCCAGGACTGAACCTGGCATTTTGGACAAACCAGTATGATTTATAGGCAGCAGCCTCAGGAATTCCCCTGAGGGCGCTAATTCTTCCTCTTGGTGGACGCACAAACCAACATGTCCTGAAAACTGTGGAGCCATAGTGCTGTCAGCTGAACAAGTCAATGACTGCAAGACATCAGGATGGACCTCCCTTAAGCAAACACATATTTATAATCGTCTCCCTTGCCCTCATCTCTCCAACAGCCTTAAACCCTTCTCCCCATTCCCACCTCATTCCAGATGCTACCTGTATTTTCTTTCTGTCATTGGAAGCTTGTTAGTACATCTGAAGTGTTATTTATCCCATTTCTGTAAATCAAAAGTTAATAGTAAGGCAGGAGAAAATAATCAATAAAAATATTGCCATCAAAGAAACAGCAAATGCCCTTAAGGAAAGTTGGGAGTTAATGATTGCTGGGGGTATCCTCTGGCTTCCCAGACCAACTGTCTCCTTTTTTTCTGTTTGCTTGTTTGTTTTGTTGTGTTTGTTGTTGAACTCTACACTTACTTGCTTCTAATTTTGAGCTAAAACACACTTTAATACAGTAATAACATTTTGTTTACGTGCATGACATAAAGCAGCACTCAGGTCTCTTGCCTGCTGCTTAGGAGTAAAGACACATAGTTGTGTGTGTCTATTTCAGAAAGGTTAGGTGATCTATCAATTAAAAATGTTGAAGAACAATGGTGTAATGAAACAAAACTTAGATGATGTGGCATGAGGTTTCAACTATGAGGACGTTAGAGACAGCTGTTCTTGAACAATCATGTTGATGTGTTCCTGAACAAATCTCTAGTGCAATGCACTGCATAAGGTGAAGCAAAGCATTTGCTGGTGCAAGTGTCTCTGAGCTAAGCAAAGCTCTGCTCTCAGCATGCGGCTTCTTAGGAAATGCACATCAAGAGAACTGCATATGTCTGTGTGTAGAACACAATCTGTGTGCTAAGTGGAAACACACCACAAAAAATATCCCACAGCAAAAGATCACATTTCTTAACAATTTTGGAATGATTTGTAAAGGTCATTAACATTACCCTTGATTTAAGCCATTATCTTCAGTGCCTCTTGCACCGGCTTTTCCCATATGGAGCCAATTAGTCTACTGGAGAGACATACATTCTTAAAGAAAAAAAAATGAATTACTAATCTTAAAAGAAATAATGACATTTTGTCACTTCTAAGAATAGTAAAGCTCTTTAGCGTGTCAGGTAACCAAAACTTGCAGCATTCCTATGAAGTTGCTTAGTATTATTTCCTTTTAAAAGACGAGGAGAGTGAGAAACAAAACTGGTTTATTGCTTTTGCAAGTTTATGGTTATATAAGGCCCAGAAGCTCTGACCCTTGATTCTCAGAAATCCCTTCTGGACTCTGCATTTATTTGTCATTGTAATATGTTTTCTTGTAAATAACAGAGTTGTAAGAACACAAAACTCCTGACTATTTTCTGCTTTCAAAAATATTTTATTTCGTTGCTTGGAATTGATTTTATGTGGTGCAGCCACAAAACAAATGAAAAACATGAGAGCCAAACAGTTTCATGGCGGGGAATCCTTAACCAGAAGAGACATATAGGACTGTCAGGAAAACAGCTGACATCACTCTATTTTGAAATCATCTGTTTCTGAAGCTCATATTTATAATCCATATAACTACTATACCAAAGACCCACTTGGCCTGTAGCATTAGTCTTTAAGAATTCCATTCCTTGAAAGACTTCAGACTTCTATTGGATATAGGAAAGACATGTGAGATGACTCTCATAGATTACTCTTCTATTCTCCAACGAAGCGACTGTCCGAAGTTTTACTCTCTCTACTAGTGCATCATTATTTTAGAGATAGGTGCCTTAGTTAGAAAACTGTATCAAATATTTAACTAGCATTTTCAAAAGCAACATAAAGGATATGAATATTAGTATATTAAAATGGCATATGCATCTTTTAAACTCTATACCTTTATGGAAGTCCATAATGTTTGATGAGGAAAAAAGTATCCCATGCTTAGATACATGTAATACATAACCTAGAAGAGTAGTACAAACTTCTACAGTAAGAAAAGCTTACCAAAAGCCTTCACTAATGTACTTAAATGTATCAATTGCTCCAAAGCATCAAATATAAAATCTTGGTGCCAGGAAGATGGTGTAAAATATCCAAATAGGTATCCATTAAAAAATGAAAAATGTTAAAATCAATATAAAAATTAAATTAGAACAAAATCTGGAAAAATACAGCTAGAATTGAAATCTCCACATGAGTTAAAATGAAGGAAAAATAACACAATTACATTTCAACAGCACTGATCAATTACAGGTAAAGAAGCTTGCATCTCTGTACTTCTGCTTTCCAGCTTTTGAATTTATACTATTTTCTTTAAATATACTGACAGATTTATAGTTTTGAGATAAGAGGCATTGCTTCTACTTTCCTTGATTTCAAAATACTTTTCATTTTTTGTAGTGCTTTTTTCGAAACTTGACAAGAAAATGCACTTCACATGTTTCCTTGTAAACATTGTCATCTGTGCACTGGGGATGCACATTGCTTAAATATGTGCCAAAATAAAACCCACTTTCTTTTTAGTTACTCAATAATGAGTTGAATACATTTTAACTGTAAAAAATCAAACTAAAAGTTTTTCTGTAATACTTCTTAAGTTTGTAAAATTATTTGAGGTCCCTTTAATATAATGAAGAGTAAACTGAAGCTTCAGATTCAAGCAATGTTAGAGTTCGTATTTTCATCAGATTATTATGCCTGAATCCAATATATGTTCTACGTATTTGACTTACTATAAAGAACAAGTCTGAAAACATGCTGGATTTTATAGATATTCTACTTATTAACTCAGGAACTGCACCATTGATCAGTCATTCCAACCTCCCACCCAACTCTCTCCCACTCTCCCTACTCAACAGGACAGGTGAACAAAATACCAAGAAAAAGCCCATGGGTTGGGAGAAGGACAGGGAGATCAGTCACCACATACCAGCAGGGCCAAAACTGAATCAACTTGGGGAAAACTGATTTAATTTATTGTCAATTAAGAGTAGGCTAACAAGAATTAAAAACAAGACTAAAACCACCTCCCCCACCATCTTCCTCTTCTTTGGGGGCTCATCTCCATTCCTTCATTCCTGACTCTACTCCTACACATGCACACACACACAAAAGCCATGAAGAGAGTGGGGAACAGGGGCTGTGGACTGCTCATTAAGCTTTGTCTCTGCCACTTCTTTCTCATCATGCTTTTTTCTTGCTACAGCAAGAGGTCCCTTCCATGGGGTACAGTCCCTCACAAACTTCTCCAAGGAAAGTCAAAGAAAGGGATATTCCATACCATAGAACATCATGCCCAGTACATCAGCCAGGGGGAGTTGGCTGGAGTCATTCAATCCTTATTTTACATTTCAGTGTAGTAGAAGAAAAGTTACATTTATTTCCAGGTTGTCCAGTGCAGGATGGTGAGGGTTGTCAGGAATCCACAGCCATGATCTTAGGAAAGTAAAGATCAAAGTGAATGCTATTTGTCATTTAACAAAGGTGATATCAAATGGAAAGGGTGGGCTTCTTTTTTTTTTCTTTACAAAGGTATCATTTTTTTCTGTGCTGATTTTGTAACGTAAGCTGGTGGTGAAGACTGTTACCTGTTCAGCTTGTTCCCTAGTAGAACTCCCTATATCCTTATCACCTCCTCACTCGTCAAAGGTATGTTATGAATAATATATTGGTACATATTAGAATAGCCTATGTAAAATAAAATAATAAATACTTACAATGCATGTTATACTACATGGCAAAAAAAGTCTATCTATTGCATTAGAATATCATCGCTTTACAAATATGAATGCTTAACAAAATCTATTTCAGCTTCTGAATACATGGCATTTGCAGCAATTTTTTTCTATAAAAAGAATGCTTTCAGGCAAGTTAGCGATCAGACTTTAGACAGGTCTACAGAGATAACGTGTTTCTTGGTGTTTTAATTGAGTGTAGATGGATATCATAACAGGTTAGCTTTCCTTATGAGTGTAGCTGCATCTCTGATTCTAGGGTTTATTTCCCAAGAAGCACAGAGACCTACCTGGAATGCATCTTACTTAGAAATGCCTTTTTTCACCTATCTCCTTAGTTCATTCTCTGAAGGCAGCTTGGCTCAGTGGTTGAGGTTCCTTGTAAGCTTTATGAATAAACAACTAATTCTGTCCCAAATTTAGTTCTCGGTGTACAGCATGTCAGGTTTCACTTCAGACTTCTTAGCTCCACAGAAGAACATAGCTTGCAACAGTGAACAAAATGCAGGCTCAACACACTTCCTTTAGCAGTATCATTCTCAGTGGACATATAAAAACAGGAACTTTAATAAATATACATTGAAAAGTGTGTCCAGACATTGTGTGTAGATGTTGGTAGAAGAAATATCTTAATAATTTCCAAAGTATTGCCTCAACATCGGGCGAAACAATATATTTCGAAGTTTCCCTCACCTTACAGAGCCCCTGAAAAAAACCCCAACAATCTGAGGAACTAAGAATATGTGATCCAGGGACAGGACTTCCATGGGATACCGTGGGAGAACAAGCACGTGAACCTAAGTGATCCATAGCTGAGGTACCCACCCACCCACTAGAGTATTTACTCACTCTTTCTCTAATTCTCTGTGTGTAAGTTTAGGTCAATTACTGTAAATGGAACAACTGTGGTAGGAAAGATGAAGAGGTCTACCTTAGATCTATTATAGAGATCTATCTTTCTGTATAAGAAAGGCACATACAAACCAAACACAAAAAGCTGACACTTTTTTGTATTTCCTGATATAGTGGGAAACAGAAAGGTAAAACAGCTCCAGCAGGTAAGGTGTCACTGAATCAAATAGCTTCTTATCTGGAAAGATGTGTATACATTTTGGGCTGCTTCCTCCGTGGAGCACTTATGGGTAAGATCTAGCTCCAAGCAATGCTCCAGCGGCTCCCATGGGTCTGGCTTGAGACAGGAAGAGAAAGGTCACAGCAGATGGGTGTTGCTGAGTGGGCAGTCACAAGACAGGCAGTGGGATAGTCACCACTGAAGCAACTGTGAAGAAGAAATGGCAAGAGAAGGGCCAGAGGGCAAAATCAGGACTGCTATATGATTGCTTTTGTAAATAAATGGGTTGAAACGTGGGAACTTTGGAAGAACTCTAAGGCTAACCCCCAAGAGAACCCTTTTTTCATTTCAACTTTCCTGATTTTTTAAGAGATGAATGACTTATTATTACACACATCAGGATAAGACCTACCAAATCTAGGTTGCTTCCTGTTACCATGGCTATTACAAATGCTGATTGTGTTTACTCCCCCGATTATGAGCAGCGTTAAAATTTTCCATCTCCTTATGGTGTTTTTTCTATATTACATGAGCAATATGAGAATCTATTTTTCAGCACAAGAACAGCATGGATGCTTAGGCTGACAGAAAACCTCTCATACATTAGGCAATTTTATAATACTGTGAATGCAGCTTAGAAGCTTCTATATTGCAGAAAAAGCTGTGCAAGCTTTTTTGTTCACTACCTTTGTGATTTCTAAGGGGATGCACAACCCACAGAGTGTTTGGCCAGCAACTTAATTGGGTCAGTTGGAACTCGCTCCAAATTTTATTTTCTCTAATGATGAGCCAGATTAGAACTGGTGCTTCAGATGAGAGAGAATGTATTGGCTCACTTAGCTTTTGGGGGAAATGGGGAGGCAGAACATGAGTGTAAGTTTGGAGGCTTGCATTTTCTTGTTACTACTTAAGCTATAAGTGCTTTCAGGTTTTTACATTAATCTTTGAGAATAAGAATTTCATTAGTTTTGTTCATGCAAGGTGATATTTTGCACATTTTTGTTTATATCCCTTGCTATGTTGCCCTTTATTTTTCTAATTAATTATTATTCTGAGACCAAACAACATGTATCAAACCTATCATTTCCAAAGAGGTGACTTAAAATTATGAGGTTCAATAAACTTGATGTGTGATGTGTCATTCCAGTTGTTTATTGAGAAGAAATGTGGTATTAAATTAATGTCTCAGTCTCTTTAGACATATGTGCAAAAATCTACATTTGGGGAGAAGGAAGGATAGACAGGTCAGTATTCTAGTAATTTGCTAGGATCCCAAAAATGCCATTCTTGTGCAAGTGACGTGCAGTCTGCCTGACCAGATGGAATACAGACTCATCTTTTCAATTTTAGTTTGTGTCTGAAGAAGTGTTTCTGTGTGATGTTTGTGTCTGATGAAATAAAAATGAATTTTGATTTTTTTAGAATAAACAATGGGATTTAAAAATTAGTAGTAGGCATATGGGAAATCACTGATATTCCTTGATACAAGCTTACCAACTGCACTGTTTAAGAGCATTGCATGGTTTTGTAAATAGCCTCTCTCCATCTTTCTTGTAGGCTCCCTTCAGGTAGCAAAAGGCCCAGTTAGGTCACCCTGAAGCCTTCTCCTTTCCAGGCTGAACAATCCAAATTTTCTCAGCCTTTCCTCACAGGACAAGTGCTCCATCTCTAATGAGTCATCTTGGTGGCCCTCTGGGCCTCCTCCTCTGGACTCGCTCCAGCAGGTCCATGTCCTTCCTGTGCTGGGACCCCAGAGCTGGATGCAGAGTTCCAGGTGGGGTCTCACCAGAGCAGAGCAGAGGGGCAGAATCCCCTCCCTCCCCTGCTGCCCACGCTGCTTTGGATGCAGCCCAGGACACGTTTGGCTCTCTGGGCTGTGAGTGCTCATGGCTGGGTCATGTCCAGCCTCTCACCCACCAGCACCCCCAAGTCCTTCTCCCCACGGCAGCCCTTGATCTGCTGATGCAGTGGACTGTGTTGCCCACATGACATTCCTATTTACTTCCTGTCTTATTTTCTTTTTTTTTTCCAGCAGCCAGGAGATAAAAATGCTATTAGCACCACACCTCAGGCACTCCAGACACAGCTCAGCTGTGGTAGTGGAAAATATCTCTATCATGGTCTTCACTATGATGAAAGTGATTGCTGATGTGTATGACTTCAGTCAAGTGAAAAAGCCATCCTAAACTGTCTCTGTGCTTAGGAAACATGTCTCACAATTCAAAACAATATGTATGTTTCAAAGTCCATGCAGTTTCAGGGAAGATTGTGATTAGAAAGTGGAAAGTTGTATTTGCACATGCAGCATTGCATTGGACAAAAAAAGAAGGTTAAAAATCAGACTTGCAAACCTTCATGCATATGCTGTATAAATCTGAATTACTTAAAGGGTTTCTTATTGTTTCCCCTGAGATCAATACAACATAAGACTTAAGAACATACATCTAACACACCATCTTTCTGATTATATTCTTTATAAAAACATATTTATGCCCCTAAGAAAATAACCTAGCTCTTAATGTAGTGGACACTCACAGGTTATATTTAGTCAGACGGAAATATTTTTGTTATCATGAAGTATAAAAAGACAAGTTACACAGCTGGATAACTTTGGGCATATTTTTTGGTCTTGGCAAAATATGGGACTATGTTGCATATTGCTTTCTTAAGGCTACTAAAGTAATGAATGGCAATACCTTTTGGGTCTTTAAGATCCTTTCTGTACTGTTATATAGAGTTCTCATTCTTCAGTACAATTTATTACTCCTGCAGAAGGTACAAGTTATACCTGCTGTTACTATGGCTTTGAGTTTAAAATTCCACATTGTATTTCACAGTCTTTTAATTAGACCCCTGCTAAAACCACTAGTTCAGATAGTACTGGTAGCAGATGATTGTTGAAATTTTTTTAAGACTGCCATAGTTGAGAATAAAGAATCTTTTGATTCAAAGATTTGAAGTAAAGTGAGCTCATGAATGATGAAAGATTTACCAACTAATTTCAGCTTCAAGCTGAAATTCAAGCACTGAGCATTATGTATATTTCTGTAATATTCTACATTTTTTCCAAAGTTGTCCCTGGAAAAATGTGACTTTTTTAACATGTAAACACCTGGAAACAATGCATTCTTATTTTTAGGCTGAGACACTGCAAGATGCACATTAAGAAGCATTTCTTTGAAAACTAGTAGGGTACAACTGTGCTATTAAAATATTTTTTCTTTGAAAAGTCAGTTTTACTGGCTTGGGAGTTTATATTCCAGACAATAAGATGAAACAAACTGAAGACAAAACAGCAATTTCTTTGAGGGAACTATTACACTGGTGCATAAGACCTAACATTAGGAAAATATTCTTCTGCAAGTATTTATTCATCTAATAGAAGATATTTAATTGTCCTCAAAAAAAA
>VYXC01005867.1:71992-99627 GCA_013397175.1 Platysteira castanea
TCTTTTAAACCAAGACACTGAAGAATCATTGTGATGATTAAATCTGCAGTCTCTGAAATGCTTGTTTCTTTCAGTGAACTATACAAATTTTAAAACATTTACACACACACACACACAAATATTTCAGACAGATCTAGTGTATTAGATCACTTATTCTCACTATAACATCTTACAACTCTGACAAGCAAAAACATTGTAACTTCAGTTTTACTGACTCTCCACTGATGCAGGCAATTTTGTTTTGTCCACGGTTCAAAATCCTGCAAAATCCTGGCAAGCATTGTTTTTAGAAAGCTTAGGTTTGGAATATAACTGGAAATTTTGTGAAGAGTCCTGCTGTTGGGTGACAACAACCGCATGCAACACTACAGGCTTGGGGCAGAGTGCCTGGAGAGGTGGGAAAGAACCTGCAAGTGCTGGTTGATAATGGCTGAACATGAGCCAGTTGTCCTCAGGTGGCCAAGAAAGCCAATGTCATCCTGGCCTGTATAAGCAATAGCATGGCCAGCGGGAGCAGGGCAGGGATTGTTCCCCCGTCCTCGGCACTGGTGAGCCTGCACCAGTGTTTGAATCCTTTGTGCAGTTCATGAAGGACATTGAGGGGCTGGAANGACAGATCTAGTGTATTAGATCACTTATTCTCACTATAACATCTTACAACTCTGACAAGCAAAAACATTGTAACTTCAGTTTTACTGACTCTCCACTGATGCAGGCAATTTTGTTTTGTCCACGGTTCAAAATCCTGCAAAATCCTGGCAAGCATTGTTTTTAGAAAGCTTAGGTTTGGAATATAACTGGAAATTTTGTGAAGAGTCCTGCTGTTGGGTGACAACAACCGCATGCAACACTACAGGCTTGGGGCAGAGTGCCTGGAGAGGTGGGAAAGAACCTGCAAGTGCTGGTTGATAATGGCTGAACATGAGCCAGTTGTCCTCAGGTGGCCAAGAAAGCCAATGTCATCCTGGCCTGTATAAGCAATAGCATGGCCAGCGGGAGCAGGGCAGGGATTGTTCCCCCGTCCTCGGCACTGGTGAGCCTGCACCAGTGTTTGAATCCTTTGTGCAGTTCATGAAGGACATTGAGGGGCTGGAACGTGTCCAGAGAAGGGAAATAGGAGCTGGTGAAAGATCTGGAGCACAAGTCATATGAGGAGCAGCTGAGGGAGCTGAGATTGTTTAGTCTGGAGAAAAGGAGGCTCAAGGGTGATTTTATTACTCCCTACAACTGCCTGAACAGAGGTTGTAGCCAGGTCAGGGTCAACATCCTGTCCGAGGTGACAAGCGATAAGACATGGGGAAATGGCCTCAAGACATGCCAGGGGAGGTTTTGACTGGATAATAAGGAAAATTTCTTCACCATAAGGCTTGTAAAACATTGGAACTGGCTGACGAGAGAAGTGGTTGAGTCACCATCCCTGGAGGTATTTAAATGATGTGTAGATGTAGCACTTAGGTACATGGTTTAGGGGTGGGCTTGGCACAGTTAGGTTTACAACTGGACTCAAGGATCTTAAGGGTCTTTTCCAGCATAAATGATTCTATGATTTAAGGTTCATCTAACGGATCTATGTTCTTAATCTCCCCTTCCACAGCATTTTGAGTTGTGAAGGAGAAAGGTACCTCAAGATAAATCCATTTCTGCAGGTTCAGTATTTACTTGACACTGAAAGCCACAGGAGTGGCTTCCTTTAGGGCTTGTCCAAACAGGCTGGCAAAATGTCACAGCATTACTCTATTAGTTCAAGCATGAAGGTCTGCACGGAAAATATTCTTATTACCTCAATAGACGATGTCATGGTTTTGTGCACTGGTATTTCTGGTTTCCCATTTTTTTCGTCACCGTGAGATGTGTAATGTTGATACTGTGCATTGAAAGAAGCAAAGATCTTGAGAAGAAAAAAATAGGCAAACATGAAGTTACAGACTACATCAAAGAATGTGCTCAAGAGTGATGAGTTAATCCCATTTATTTTCTGACTTTGCAACTAGGGTGGAGTGGGAAAATATTTACCTTCACCTCAGTTTCTGAAGGCAGTAATACGTAGATTTACAATGGTTTGAGGGCCTGAGGGTGGGGATGTTAACAATTTTCTTGAATCTTTTTCCTTTATGTAGTTTCTCCAAAGATTCAAAATCAAAATTAAACACATGAACAATCTGTGAGCTGCTCTCAGCCCAAATAAACTTCCATTTTGCTTTTCCTTTCTTTACAACACGTTAGCTTGCAGGAAACTAGCAAGATCCCATGAATTGAAATAGAATATCAGACTTCCACTTTCCTGTCTCACGTTAGCAATGACCACAGTGCATTTTATAACACAATTACGGGGAACATATTTGAGGATTTCTGTTCTTTTCTCAGCAGACAAAAACCACGTTTCTTAAAAGTCTTGTTGCAGAAGCCGAAAACTGTGTGGAAAACTGACTGACCAATTTTCTCATCATATAAACACATACCCAAGATTCTGCTAAGGCCTTTTGGTGTAATAATGTATGACATAGCCATGTGTGCACGTGTGACAAAGCTGTCAGCAGTGGGGGTTGATTGACCTTATTAGATTCTAGTTTGAAAACTGAACATTTCTGAACAATTCAGCGTTTAAGAAATGCAGTGTCACACTTGAGAAAAACATTTGGGCTTAGCCATCTTACAAGCAAGCTACTGCTGCCCCCCGGTGTCCATCAGACACACGGGCTGGTCTGCAACCACGGGATCTTTAACGACAGGCAGGGATGTAACATGTAATCTGGTGGTGAGATAACTTGGCCATCTGGCTTCATTCTTATCTCCACATCACAAAAACCAGCAGGGCTTTCTCACTCAGTTAATTCTCCAGGATGAATATTCGTTATTTAACCTGGTCCCTCAATTTCTTTTAAAAGACGTCTGAATTGATTACCTCTTGCAGTCTTGCCAATTAAAAAGCAGCTATAACAGTGTCTTCAAATACAGCTGGGATACAAAATCTCAATTAGTTTTCGTAAGGAACCTTAAAGGGTTCTTTTGTTCCATTGTTTGGATTATTCTGTGCACAGGACTTGCTTACAAAGATGCTAAAATTCTGACTCATTTTTAGTTCCTTATAACCCATTATTCATTTTATTTCTTTATATGTAAATTTTGAAAAATAAAAAAAATCAGGATTTAATTTAAAAGTGCTAAACGTGGGGAAAATACGTCGAATTTCATATATGTAAGGCAGAAATTGAATCTAAGCTTTATAAAAAAACTCTGAAGTCAATGAGGCTTCACCAGTGTCTTCATAATGGATTATGCCCTGAAGACAAAATCTTTTTCTGCATAGCACTCAACAAGGAAACACCATTGTTTAGAGTTCTTATAGGACTTACAGGAATCTTAAGATACATCTTCACCCAAAACTGATTCAGTAGGACACAGCTTACATCATGATGGCTAAAATCTTCAAACTCATACTAGATCACAAATTCCTATCTCTCATTAGAAACAAAAAACAGGAACAAATCAAAATTTTATAATAAATAGCCTGACTTTAAAAATCCTAAAATTTTTAATAGAAATAAAATTGCCTCTGAGGTGGATAATAAGCTAATCCATCTAGGCAAGCTTTCTAAATGTTAAGCCAGTTTAGAAAATAGTAGAGACAAGTACCAGTGTAGTATTTTCTTACTAAAAGTAAGTGTTTCCTAGCATTTGCAAGTTTAATTTATTATGCAGATCATCCTAGCCATGAAATAAGCAAATGAGTGTGCAGGTAAAGAAAAGCCCTTTTCTTTGTCTCTTGCAAGAATTTATGACAAGAACTGTATTTGAGAAATAAGAAATATAACATTAAGCGGTCTTTACTGTTTAAAGGGAAGCTCTAGACTCCTTGAAAAATAAAGTTCACTGAAATTCCTTAAGGCTGGAAAAGCAAACAGCTTTGGTGCTCCAAAAAATATCTTGGTTGAGGATATTTTTGAATGAAGTGTTTTCTAGTATGAGTAAAATGAAATTATGTAAGGTGCACTAAGATGATTTGAAGTGTGGATACCTCTCTTTGTTTGCACTTTCGTGTGCAGAATCAAAGCAGTTTAGTCATGAAGAAATTTTCATAACCATCTGTCATTCTTCGTCCTTTGCTTCCATTTTAAGTTAAATGTGCTTGTAACAGTTGACAGAATCATAGGTACAACAAATTTTAGAATGATGCAGCACTATTAAGAGTATACAAAAATTTTTCTTACCCATCTCCCTTTTACATTTCAGTTTAATTCAGTATCTAATGAATAGGCATGAATGTGCTTATACTATCATGGTTAATAGAAGAAGCAAACATGATTGTTAAAACAGGAATAATTACACTTTATTTATAAATGGCAGATAATAGCTTTATGTCATATTTACCTCTATCAGGAACAGAACAGTCCTTGCAGCACCCCACTTACACCAGGATAGAATTTCAACACTTTGCACTTGCATTACTAAAGTAATTTGAATTCAGAATTTAAGAACATTGTGACAAGAGTTGTTCATGGCTATGATTCCAGCTGTCTAATCAAAACACTAATTAGCTATCTTGTGTTCTGCAGTTTATCAGAGCTGTAACTGTCATGGAAAAGTATTTCTCATGTCTCCACCTTTACCATAAAAAGCTTTTCAGCAAAAATCACAAGGTCTGGGTTGCGAAAGAAGTACTTAAAGAACAGGTTGTCCTACAGAGTGCATTCTGACCTTGGCTGCAGATTTACATTTCCATTATGAAGTACTATTCACTACAAATAAAACACAGCTGGCATGTAGATTTAAACCCTCTCACCTTGATTAAACAGGCTTTGAAGAAAGGAGCTGCGCAGGGTTGCAGTGAACCGAATCCTACCCTGAAAGTACTGGTGAATGTACATCAGAGCTTTTCCAGGGCTGCTGGTGGTGTATGGGGATCAGGCACAGGTGACAGCTGGGTGCACTTTTACTTACTGTACCCGAGAGAGTGGAGTTAGTGACCCTGCCGTGCTATAGGCTGCACCACTGAGAGATAAGCACTGTCTTCTCCTTCTGTGTTTGTGCGTTACCCAGCATAAGGTGGTCCTTAGTTTATAAAAAATGATCTTTGGTGATAACCCACAATACAAAGGATTACCGTACTATCATTATGATAGTACCATAGTGGATTCTACCAGTTCCATTATGGAGGCAAAAAGGCACACTTCTGACCAATAGATTTGATATAAAAACAGATAGGGGACAGAGCTTCAGACAATTTAATAAATCTTGTTATAAAATTAGAACCTTGGGTTATTAATAAAGAGTACTGCATGGTGCTATTATTTTCTTACCTCAGACTTGAAAAGCTCTTTGGAAGTCTTACATATGCTAAATAGATGTTCAAATACATGAGTGGTCTGCCTATTTTATAAAGTGTGTTTTCTTCTAGGTTTTTTAATGTTTTGTGGAAATTGATGTTATTTCATTCAGATGATTCAAAAGAGTATGCCTTCATACACATACTTCATACAAAGGAGTATGCCTTCATGTTTGATTCAAGGAGGAATCTCATGACCTCTTTTAATCCAAATCAGAGCATGAATCACAATACTTTCCACCCGCAAAGCATAACCATTTTGTACATCTGGAGATTTATTCTGCACAGACACAGAAATGTGGATTAAGAAAACCCCATGGTAATAAGAATTAGTACTTCAGTGATAATTGGACAAACTGGAAATATGAAAATAAGATTTAGAACCCTCTTCAGAAAAAAAGAACTCCTAGTGACAACAGTATAAACAGAATATATTTTCTGCTGTATTATTTTCAAGTGCATCTAATGCTACTCTGATTTCCTTGCATTTAATAATAATGTTAATTTAATTAATTCTAGAAACATTCTTGGATTCAGCAGCTATTTCATTCTTTTCAGGTCATGCTTTTACTACAGTGTGAAAAACTATGTTTGGGGGCTTTTCTGATGAAAAAACATACTATACTGATGTGTATGTATTGGATTTGGGTACTTTTCAGTATCACAAATTATTTCGTTCATAAGATATTTAATGTCCTTACATTTTTATCAGGTTAAAGAAGAAGTTTCTTGAAAACTCTTAATTATAGAATCATTAAGGCTGGAAAAGACCTGCAAGATTGTCCTTTGAGTTCAACCTTTGACCCAACAACACCTTGTCAACTAAACCACAGCACTAAGTGCCATGTCCAGTCATTTCCTTGAACAGCTGCACTCAATCCCCTGGTTGCCCTGTATGTGTCTGCCTGATGGCACTCAGGGTCATCTATTACCTGAACTTCCCCAGCACTGAGGTCAGGCTGACAGGTCTGCAGTTCCCCGGATCCTCCTTCCGAACCTTCCTGTTGATGGACATCACGCTGGCCAGCCTCCAGTTGTCTGGGGCCTCCCTGGTTAATGAGGACTGATGATAAATGATGGAGAGTGGCTTGGTGAGCTATCACTCCCACTCCCTCGNAGTGCACCTGGGTGAATCCCATCCAGTCCCATGCACTTCTGATTGTCCAAGTGGCACAGCAGGTCACTAACTACTTTCTCCTGGATTGCAGGGGGTCGATCCTGCTCCCCATCCCTGTCTACCAGGGCTGGCTGCCCTGAGGATAACTGGGCTTTCTGTCAATAACTGAGGCAAAGATGGCATCAAGCAACCCAGCCTTTTCCTCTTCCTTGGTGACAATTTTCCCTTTTTTCATCCAATAAAAGATGGAGATTTTCCCTGGCCATCCTTTTGTTGTTAATATATTTATAAAGGCACTTCTTATTATCTTTCATAGCACTGGGCAGATTGAATTCTAGCTGAGTTTTTGCCTTACTAATATTCTCTCTATATGACCTACTGACATCTGTGCACTCTTCTTGAGTTGCCTGCCCCTTCTTCCAAAGGTGGTAAACTCTCCTTTTTATCTGAGTTCCAGCAAAAGCTCCCTGTTCAGTCAAGCCACCTTTTAGCAAATAGGGAGAGCCTGCTCCCGTGACTTTAAGATTTCCTTCTTAAAGCATGTCCAGACTTCCTGGAGCCCCCGTTACTAAGCGCTGTTTCCCAAGGGTCTGTCTGAACCAGCGTCCTGAGCAGGCCAAAGTGTGCCCCCGGTACACTCAAGGTAGAGCTATTGCTGACACCCTTCCTTATTTCACCAAGAATTGAAAATTATCATCTGTTCCCAGGACAGCCTCCAACTACCACACTGCCCTTCTCTGTTTGTAAACAGCAGGTCTGGCAGGGCATGCCCTGCTAGGCTCCCTTACCAGCTGTGTCAGGAAGTTACCTTCCACACTCTCCAGGAACCCTCGTTTCCACAGCAGGCATTTGGCAACTTAAAATCTCCCACAAGAACAAGGGCTAGAGGTCATGAAACATCCACTGATAGAATATTTCACTTCATCCTGGTCAGCTGGTCCGTAGCAGACTCGCAGCAGGATCTCTGCCTTGTTGGCCACCCCTCTGCTTGTCACCACAGGCACTCAGCCTTCTCCCCACTGTCCCTGAGCTCCTCCCCAGTGCACAGAGCCACCCCACGGCCTCTCCTTCCTCACCTGTCCCTTCTGAAGAGCTTGCAGCCATCCACTGCAGCACTCCAGGCATCCCACCACATTTCCATGGTGATAACTACGTCATAGCTTCCTGCTGCCAATGGCTTCCACTGTTTGTTACCCATGCTGGGTGCATTGGTGCAGATGCCCTTCAGCTGGGCTGTCAATTTCACCCCCAACACCAGCCTTCCTCCATGCAGGTTCATCTCGAGTGAGCCTGGTCTTATTCCCTTTCTCCTTCAAACCTAGTTTAAAGCCCTCTCAATCAGCCCTGCTAAATCAGGAACCCCGGAGATGCAGAAGAATTTTGCAGGCAACACTACAGTGTGCTATTCTCCCACGAAATATTTCTCCTTTGAGGATTATTACCGAAATATTCCTTTTTTCCTCCCTTTTCCTGATCCTGCCCTGGCTTTCATTTCAAGTGGTTCATCTGGAAATTAGTCATTTTTGCTGAGATGTTGACATTTTTACAGTGAAGTAAGCTTGCTCTGACAAAAGAAATAGTCTGTTGCCCTTTTGAGTGTCTGTTAAAGGGTCGTAGCAGAATCTCAATGTGTTTCTCACTGTTCAGACAGGCTGTCTTAATCTTTCTCAGAAGGCAAGAGTCTAAGAAAGAAGCAGAGGAAGATCATTCTCTGTTTTTCATCAATCCCTAGACTGGAGACAGTACTATTTCTTCTTTACAGTTATCTTTCTCTTGATAGCTGCATTTCAAAAAATTGAGATTTGTTGGGGAGAAGGAAGAATTTTAAACACAGTTTTCAGACAGGGAAGGAAGTAATGGAAATTACATACTTATTCTAAGCCAGTTTCCCTCAGGTGATGCAGCAGCAATGCAAAGTCAAAGGAGAAACACACATTGCAAGGACACATCATTACATTCACAGTACACCATGACAAGGTAAAAATTGATTTCATCTCTCTGTTCAAAATTATTTTCCTTATGGTGCATAAAATAACACATTAGCAATCCATTTGCAGAGTTCTAACTCAGACAGCATCAGTGAGGTGTCTATACAGTCTTCTGTTCTGTGGCTTGCTAAACAGCAGTGCATTTAAGCAGCCTGAGTGGGGGAGCAAAAGGCACCATGTCCTGCACACTGATCCTGACCCCGACATTCCTGAGCTATACTGAAGCCCTAGGGACAACTCCTAGGCCTAGATTTCCAAAAGGGCTCTCCAAACTTTGTCACTCATGGAACTTCAAGAGAGTGATGACTGAGCAGTATTACTTTTCAGTGACTCTTTGACTTTTAAAAATGACCAGTAAAGTGAGCCATTGTACACATAAATAAATAACCAGCAGTTGGAAGTCTTACTGATGTCTTTAATTGAAACTCTCTGTATTTTAATTAGAATTCTCTGTATTTTTAGGCTCTGACTCTTTAAGCAAAATTCACTGTCTCTGTCCCTTCTTTTGATCTCTGTTGCAGATGGAACCAGATGGTATCATTCTCACCTTTAACCTCTCGGTTGAATGTAAAAAGATGCTATCAGGTGTATTAAGCAGATGTTGCTCAATGTTTACGGAAAGCTTTTGTATTTTATGACCTGTTTTGCAATTGTCTGAGAAGATGTGGTACTGAGTTACAGATCACATCTTCCTTGGCAATCAACCTGGAGTTCTGTGGATACTAAACTGAATGTTGCTCAAAACTGAGTAGGGTGCACCTCCCCAAACCAGAGACCACCAGAGGCCCCCTAAGAGGCCCACAGAGGTGCAGTAACTCGTATTTCACAAAGTGGCACAAGCTAAACAATTACGCAATCTGTAGGTGTACCTATGTACTAGATAGGTGGGTTTATGTAGATTTCAATGTATAAATTCTCTTGCTTTTTATTCCTTGACATGCACTGTTGCAGTGCGGTATTCCTGCAACCTTCCCGAAGACAGTTTGGCCTCTGGAAAGAATCAGGGAAGGGTCTTTTGCATCATTGTTTCAGAGATGTTTATTTCCAGCCCGCATGGCTCCGGGCCTGGGCACAGAAGACTCAAGAATCATGGGAAAACCAACCTAAGTACAGGGTTCTCAGGGCGGGGGGACTCTCTGAGCACACTTTCTCAGGACACTGAGTCAGGAGAGAGTCTCTTTCATCCGTACCTGTTGGGACTCCAAACAACAACAGTTAATTCCTTCCCTCCCCCTTTTCGGAGAGGAGTTGTGGGGAAACGGATTGGTAGCTGCATAGTGAGGGTATGGAGAGGCATGGTTTTGGGAGGGAAACCATTGGGGAAGAAACGGATGAGGGATTTGTGGAAACTTAACCTGGGGTTGATAGGATGGGGACAAACCCAGGAAGGGGTTTATATTGGGTATAGGATAAAAGGGAAGGGTAGAATGGAGGTAGGGGGGTTGTTGAACATTCAAAGGGGTGCAACTTAGCCTTTTGTGAGGTGTTGTGGTAGCAGGAGCAGGTTTTTGGTTGTTGTTATTGAAATGACAGCGGTTTAATGCGTATTGGCTGCCTGTCACGGGATTACCACCATGGCCTGTAACACTGGCCGCTTGGAGGCCTTTTCTTCCTTGTACAATATAAAATTCTACAATTTCCCCATCTTCCACGCTGCGGAGGCACTAATTGGGGTTATTCTTCCTAATTGCAGTTCAATGAATGAACTCACGTTCTTTGGTGTCACTCCTGGTTATAAACCCGTAATGCTGCTTAATGTTAAACTATTTTACAATCGTCATGGTGGCGGCCACTGTCTGCCACTGGGGAGGAGGATCGGTTCACTTCACGGGAACAACACTGATGCTTCTCAACAGCTTCCATAACCATATAATAGTCACGGAAATATTCTTCCATCAGCATTTGTTTCAATTGAGACATTAACTCTCAAACATTCTCCCAAAAGTCTTTCATAAGAATTAAGTCCCAAGAAACATAGAAAAAGTTTTTAAACAGCCAGCCCAGGAAGTGTTTTAATTCTTTTTTAGCCTGAGTGAAGCTAAAATTTACATATTGCTGTTCAAGGATTTTTTCAAGTTTAAGATAAATTTCCCTTTGTGGCTTAGATAGCCATAATTCTTCCCACGGTTCCTCCATAGTCTGAGAGGGAACAGCAGGACAAAGGCAAGGAGAAAGACCCAGGGAACTTTTATTCACTGAGTTCCTGTGAATTTTTTAGAATCTTCGCTGTTTCTCTTAAACTGTTTTCAGGGAGTGACCGCTTGACTTGCCTGCATTTCTCCACCATTTGTTACAGTGGGGTATTCCTGCAACCTTCCCGAAGACAGTTTGGCCCCTGGAAAGAATCAGGGAAGGGTCTTTTGCATCATTGTTTCAGAGAGGTTTATTTCCAGCGCGCATGGCTCCGGGCCTGGGCACAGAAGACTCAAGAATCGTGGGAAAACCAACCTAAGTACAGGGTTCTTAGGGCAGGGGGATATTCAAAATGGCCAGTGGGGTAACAGGACTTGGGTGACCAGGGAGCAGGGGGAAACTCCGTGTCCGGGGCACGCTTCCACCCCAGAGTCTCCTCTCCCCAGGGGGAGGGGGAGAGTCCCACAGGAGGGGGAACCTCCACAATGCATGTTCTATGGAAAACTTCCAACTGCATGGAAAAAACAATATCTCCTTTCTAAGACACCTTTTCTGTATTTCGGGCGTTCCTAAAATCAGCAACATTATAGGACATTCAGAAGACATAACAGAAGAACTTAAGACTGTTTTCATCCATATTGTGGGATATTTCCAGCACCAAGGTGAGGGCCACAAGCAACACAACATGGATATTTCTTGAATTTCACTACTTTTCAGGGCTGTGTGAGAGATTAATTTCCAAGAGTGCAGTGTTGCAAGCACTAAGTTCTCATCAAAAGAAAAGGAGCCATGATTTGCTCATTTGTTCATTTTGTGATCTCTTCTTTTGCCACACCTCCAATCACCCTGCAGGGACGTTTCTGAGAGTGCTGACTGGCAGGTGTGTTCCTTTGAAAATCCAGACATACTGTTGTCATCAGGTAATCCATATGCCAAAATGGAATAACTTTTTTAGCTTCAGTTCCAAATGCTCCTCACTTCCTAAGAGCTAGGGGTTTCTTCTTCTTTCACTAGGACATGAGCAATATGGGAAGCATCTAGGATGTCTAAGGACATACTGTAACTGACTTGAGATATTAGATTGGGATATTAGATAGTACCCAAGGAGTTCTCTAGTCAATGAGATCTACTTAGACTGTTCTTAGTAAATTTCATCACTTACCTTATGTCCTTAATAAGAGATAATAACTGATGAGTTCCTTCATTCTTTCACCCACTTTTTTCTTTTTCCCTCCATAAGTGAAACGTACATTTTTGTCATGCTATAAATACTTGTTTATATTAGACTTTGCCTAAGATACTGATCTGTGTACGGGGATAACACAGCTTGCAGTGTAGGTGGTAGAAACCGTGCTGTGCCTTCCCCGAGCGCCCCGCGTGAGATCCAGCGCTCCCAGAGCAGCCGATCTCCCGCTGGGGGCTCCCCGGAGGGGACACGAGGCCACCACACAAGCACTCTAACACCTGTACGGTGGAGGCACACACACCACAAGCAGTGAAAGTCCAAAAGTGTCAGCTGAGGACAAAGGAGACGGGAGGGGCCTTCTGTATGGGTTTCCAAGGATTTTATTCCAGGAAGGGTCCAGGGATGAAAGACGTAACATAGAGAGGTTCCAGGAGTTTTATAGGGGGTATCACAACCAATCAAGAAAGAGCTAAGGGGTGGAGACGGAGGGGAATGACAGCTTACAAACCAATGGGGGGAGAGGGGAGGGAGAGGGGGACAGCGGACCAATGGGGCATCGAACAACGAGGAATAGTCTAGAAAATGTACATATTAAAAAGGGAACATACATTTTCAAGACGAAGGGGCGGAGGGCCAACGGGCCAACCAAACACTGATAATCTACATAAGGCTGCACGGGCTTGTGGGTGCTCACCATGAACTAGGAGGAGATGTTAAACCTCAGAGCTGGCCCATCAGGAATCAGCAGCTGCTCAGGGGCCCTGCAGTTCCCCAGTTACTCTGGCGGCAGCCACAACTGCTGCAACACAGGGACATGCCTCTTTGATATCCTGTCTGTTTGGAGGAATATATGGGTTCAAAGATTCAATTAAGTACCACGGAATTACATAAAAAATCTGAATCTAGATGAGTAAATGTTCTGTGACAGATTAGTCAGAAAGC
Source organism: Platysteira castanea (assembly GCA_013397175.1). Taxonomy (NCBI): domain Eukaryota; kingdom Metazoa; phylum Chordata; class Aves; order Passeriformes; genus Platysteira; species Platysteira castanea. Next base: position 84,682 of record VYXC01005867.1, read on the forward strand.
ATGATTTTTAATCACTGGATAGAATGACACCCCCCCCAGAAGTATCCTAGATAAACATTCACTCAGGCAACAAAACAAGGTTGTACTCCTCTCTGCATCTGCTTGGAACTGTGTCAAAGAACATCCAAACAACGCTAGCAATTTGTGATCCTTCATTTAGGAGATCATTTCAAATCTAAGATTTAAAAATAACCAGGCTTTTGATTTAGTAGCATTATCACCACTTCTGAAATTTTGCAGCCAGGTTCCAAACATTCCATCTTTTACATCTACAGACAGAAACTGAGCATTTGGAAGGGTCTGCAATGCATGGGCTGCGTTTGATCTCTCCAGATCCCAGCAATGTCTATTTTCAACGTCTATCTGGTGGAAAAGATTTTTAATAATGGTATTCAAGATTACATTATCTTTTCCATACATCTCTGGTGCTGTTTTTAGATTACAAAAATATTTTGCCAGGGCAGTTCTACACATTTTTCCAGTATTTAATCTTATGAGGTCTTTTTCTGTACTGTTTAACTTTTAGTTCCTCTGCTTGCTTGATGCCTTGTACTGCCCAGAGACTGCAAAATCTGATGTAGGTGCTTTCTCTTTCATGGTGCTACCCATGAACTCTGATCACTTTTTCTTAGCTGTTTGGCTATCACTTTGCTTGGAACTGACATCCATTTTGTTACTTAGTTGTTGGTTTAGTGTTTCACTGCTCTGAACATACCAAGTACTGAAGGTGCCCCTTAACATATAAAACTGCTTTTAACCTTCAAGCAGAGTACAAAAATACTCTATGACCAAATGTGACATAGGGTACTGGAGAGACTGGAGACACCTTCCACACCTTCATTTACTCTTCCTGGACAGGATATACATCGTATCACATTTAAGAACCCCTCTCTCTGTTCTAGGGCTGTAGCATAATTAGGCCTTGAGTAATTTTTATATGGGTTTCATGCTAAAACTTTGAAGTAATATATCAGAAGGGTACAATGAATACAGAGGTTACCAACAAACTAACTCACATGTTTTTGTTACTAAGTACTCAACATACTGTGATTTTATTAGGTACTCTTGACATATGCTCTCACTTTTATTCAAATTCCCACCTTTAAGTCTTTGGCAGAGCAAAAGGAGAAAGCACAACGACATAATGGATGACGGCTATACGTCATTCCAATGCATAGCTAGTAAATTCCTAAATTAAAGCTGAACTAGTTAGTTGAGATCTTTGCTTTCTCCCTCCTCTCATCTAAAACTAAATTCTGTGGCAGCATTTCTTTCCTCTTCAGAACTCATTTGTTTCTTACCACTTACACTCTGTATCCAGGTGGGAAAAGACCAGCTCAGCCTCTAACTTCAGGCTGTACTTCAAGCCAGAAATGGATGCCCTTATACGGAAAGTAAAGAACTCTAGATCACATCTTGAGAATGTTCTTGAATCCCATTATAAAAAAATAAAACAACCATAAAGAAAAAAAAAAAAAAAAAAAAAAAAAAAAAAAAAAAAAAAAAAAAAGACCAATCAGGAGATAGAACCCAAGGTATTTCTACAGATTTCCATCTGAAAGTGCAGAATACTCCTACACTGTACCTGTAACAGTAAAAGAACAGCAAATACACCCTTGCCCATTTTTTTCTCTCTATAAATCCATTGAAATGCATGTCTTGCCACAAGACCTACTGTAGAAGACAACTGAAGTGTCAAGTGCTGCCTCCGTATTTGGAACTTGATTTAACAAGAGCTGAAAGAAACACCACTGAATCTCAGCAAAACTTGGCAGGTCCTCCAAACAAAGGTTGTGAAGGAAATCTAGGAAGTGTGGCTTTGCCTTGAGATACTCAACCCTAAGTCAAGGGAACCTTAAGAATGTCCCACTTTCTCTGCAGAACAGGAGAACTGTGAAAAACAGTTGTTCATAATTGTCCCCAGTCTTCCAGTGAGGGCCTGGAGAGTTTGTAAATTGAGTAGAAACAGTGGATTACTTTGAAACTGACAAGTATGAGAAGAACTACATCAAATGTTTTCAAACATTCTGTCGTCTTTGCAACGTCCTGTTCAAAATGACAGCATTCATTTGGAGCCCTATATTAATGGAATAAACCCTCTCAAATTTAAACCAGTGTGGGCATTGACCCTGTGTTAAAGCAGCAGCACCACAGAAACTCTGCCTATGCCTGAGGTTCTGAGTGAGCCACGGACAAATGAAGAATCCTCTGCCTACTGCAGCTCATTCAGCAGCATACAAATTGTTGCAAAGTTGGAATACTTTGCCTTCTGGCTGTCATCTGCTCTCGCTTTAAACAGCCATGTCTTTTCAGTACTCCAGGCAGCCTAAAGCTTACTGACAACCCTCCTTCAATTTGGTAAACTTTGTAAACATGTGCTTTGGCCCTGTTGTAAGGCTTAAGGGCACTGCTAAGTTTAAGTTCAGTTTTAACATTTGAGAGTTTTGTGCTGGGTTCTGGCCTACAAGAGCCATGGCATGTGGTCTTACTGACTACAGTGATTATTTTGGGGGAGAAAATCTTTCCTGCATACAGAAAATTCAGTGTAGTAACGCTGGATTGATTTCACATTTTAAAGTAGTAGCACAGCAATTTAACAAGACACAATTATTTTCAAATAGTCCAGTAGTTCCAGTAAAGGAAAAATAGCAAAAAATTAATTCTTCTTGTAGTNAACACAAATGTTTCCAGCTTTATAGATCACTCTCTCCACATTGAAATAATGCCTAGATTGGACACAATATTAGTATTTATGTCTGTAAACACACAAAAATTCACATATATATAATTAATGGCTTTGGCTCACTTGCAATGGTGGAATGATTCTAACTCATTATAAAGACCACTACAATATCTTAGAGAGTGAGTTGTGTGTCTCATCATAGAAGGCTGCATGGATCATAACAGTACATCTCCCTTTTTGTGAATTACAGACCTTAACCACCAACACCTCAGGAATACAGTATATACAGTATCTACTGTACTTCTAGCCTGAAACTGCATATTAAGGAGTGAGCATTTTTCTCAGCTGTAACGGAAAGTCATCACATTATGCCACTCCTTAGATACCAGCACAGAAACATGCTCCAGCTGCCTTTGTCCTCTGTTTTTATAGGCCATTTTACTGGTGTGCTCTCCACAATTCTGCTTTAGAATTGGCAATAACATTATCAAGTACATCAGCACCGTGTGAGCTGAAACTCTGAGCTCTGGGACACTTATAACTGATCACAACTTACCTTGAACAGGCTGCAATTCTTCTTTCTCTTGTAGCAAAGCATTGTCTCCCATTAGACTTGTACTCTTCTATCCAGAGGTAACAAATTTTTTCCAGTGATGTGACCAACTCCCCAGTTTTGGTGGCAGATTGTTTTTTTTGAGGACAAGGATACCTGGATATTAGTGCCTTGTACTGAAGGGTGTTTCTTATTATGGTCTTGTTATCTTTAGAGATGTATAAACCCTAATTTAAGAACCCTGCAACTCACAAGAGGAAATATCTAGATGGGTCTTAAGGTGTGCACGATCCATTTCCTGGTAGCATCTCTTCAACCCCATGTAATTTCCTGTACTTTTCATCCTGCAGTGTNATTCTTCTTGTAGTTTTGTAATGAGAAAAAGCCTGTTTACCTCCAAAGGTAAAAGGTCAAAAAAGGGCTATTAAAATGCTTCTGTAATATTAACCTTTTAAAATGACTAGAATTTCTTTAAGATCAAGCTGTAACCACTGGAATCTCTTTGTTTTCAGATCTCTTCTATTGCTAAGCTTTAAGTCTGTACAAATAGACTTTTACTTCAATTAAAAGTACTAATAAAACATTAATAAATCAGTTTCTTCTCACTCCTCAAGCCATTGACTGTCACTGATCTATACAGTGCATATATTTATATATTTATATATAAATATTATATATTTAACACAAATGTTTCCAGCTTTATAGATCACTCTCTCCACATTGAAATAATGCCTAGATTGGACACAATATTAGTATTTATGTCTGTAAACACACAAAAATTCACATATATATAATTAATGGCTTTGGCTCACTTGCAATGGTGGAATGATTCTAACTCATTATAAAGACCACTACAATATCTTAGAGAGTGAGTTGTGTGTCTCATCATAGAAGGCTGCATGGATCATAACAGTACATCTCCCTTTTTGTGAATTACAGACCTTAACCACCAACACCTCAGGAATACAGTATATACAGTATCTACTGTACTTCTAGCCTGAAACTGCATATTAAGGAGTGAGCATTTTTCTCAGCTGTAACGGAAAGTCATCACATTATGCCACTCCTTAGATACCAGCACAGAAACATGCTCCAGCTGCCTTTGTCCTCTGTTTTTATAGGCCATTTTACTGGTGTGCTCTCCACAATTCTGCTTTAGAATTGGCAATAACATTATCAAGTACATCAGCACCGTGTGAGCTGAAACTCTGAGCTCTGGGACACTTATAACTGATCACAACTTACCTTGAACAGGCTGCAATTCTTCTTTCTCTTGTAGCAAAGCATTGTCTCCCATTAGACTTGTACTCTTCTATCCAGAGGTAACAAATTTTTTCCAGTGATGTGACCAACTCCCCAGTTTTGGTGGCAGATTGTTTTTTTTGAGGACAAGGATACCTGGATATTAGTGCCTTGTACTGAAGGGTGTTTCTTATTATGGTCTTGTTATCTTTAGAGATGTATAAACCCTAATTTAAGAACCCTGCAACTCACAAGAGGAAATATCTAGATGGGTCTTAAGGTGTGCACGATCCATTTCCTGGTAGCATCTCTTCAACCCCATGTAATTTCCTGTACTTTTCATCCTGCAGTGTAATTTCATATGTCTTTCTGAAGCCAGGGATCAAGTGCAATCTCATATTTGATGCATTCTGAGACTCAGAGAGGTGTAAATCCCATCAAGGTCGTGGGTGTTTAGTACCCCAGCTGGAAAGAAGGCTCTTAGCCTTCTCTATGGGCAACCTGTCAAGCTGGAGGAGTGCAGAGAGGGCAGCAACAAAATGCTGGGATCAAGAGTGGTTTTATTACTGTCTGTCTTCTTTTTCAAACTAGATTTTCAAAACAAGAGCTTGAACCAAGGCGCACGGAGCATGTAAACTCAGATAAGCTTTGTTAATCCTTCACACACAAAAGATTCTTGCTTAAAACCATCAGATATATTGAGCTTTTAAAGAGTAGGGTTAATTCTAACATGTCAAGTAACTATGATGTATTCAAAACTGATGGAAAATAATGAAAAGCTAGCACTTACCCAGCTCAGGAGAGTAAATATTTTTCTTTGTCGCAGAAGTCAATGTGAGTGCACAAATGGATTGTGTGTTTTCTAGAGGTAAAATAGCACTGAGGTGAATGGAAGGATTTTGTTCAATGCAAACAGAAGGAACTACAAACTACAGGCAGAATGGTGACATAATATCTGTTATAAAAACAACTCTATGTTATGCTTCATTTACACAATGTTCAACTTTCAAATGGAAACTCAGCAAAACACAAATGTAAAAACTGAACGTAAACTTAGCTGTGTTCTCACACACTTACGTAGGGCTAAAACACGTATTTACAAAATTTACCAAATTGAAGGACTCTATTTTTTTTCCCAAGAGAGCTCTATCTATCGCAAGGTTGCTGTTCATATGTTAAGACAAATCTCTTCATGTATTAACATAAACCAACATTTCAGTGTGTTAATGGGGCAGACTATGTGACAGCAGCTCATTTATTTGTCCTGTCAGACTTAGATGTAGCACAAAATTGGTGGCTTTAGTAAAAAACCTCCTCAGAGGTCTCAGGTGAATTCTATGAACAGGGATCATACAGCAAAACACTATTCCTCTGGCTGGAATATTAAACAAGGCAGATAAGAAGAGGAAACTGATGTTCTACTCTTAGGTCCACTGAAATGCTTTTAAGGTGTTCTGACATATTTAAAATCTAAACTGGCCTGATTTTTTCTTCATTTTTAAAGCAGACTAATTGTTTGCTCTTAAAGTATATTAAAGTATAGGTCTGTAATAGAGACTTTTATGTATCCAGATATATTAACACAACTAATTTATATTGATATGTACAAAGTTCCATAATTTGGAAGCATGGTCAATCTTCAGGGACAGTCAGTTTTCAAATTTCCAAGGTTTTCAATGCTTTAGAACTTAAAACATAATTAATAAATCTTGCTTTCCTGGCTATGGGCCCTTCTAATTCCATGTGAGTAGTTTGGTGAAATAAGCAGTGTTTGACCCAGTGGTAATATCTACTGGTATGTAAAATACAAATCAGGGACACCGAATTTGGTGTAATAAGAAAGAAAATAGAATGCAATGCTGTATATTCAGGTTCTCAAATAGCACTGCTAATTTGTTGAAAACCAGCAGGCTGAAATCCTGTGGACAAGCATTTATGCTAGGCTAGTGGCTTTATTCATTTTACCCACATATAGCAAATAATTCTGTTGATATGAACAGTTGGACTTCCATTCACTAAACCAAGTTTCCAGATGAAATGGAGGGAAATTAGCATTCTTTCCCTACAGAGCCATTTTCTCTTTGTTTGAAATCTGTCCAGTTTCATGTGTATGGGTGTGGATGTGATACAAGGGGCTTAGGCTTTAAGGGTTAATTGCTGATTGCGGGTATTCCTAAAATTTTGCACCTGCTTGCTAAACAGTATATATTGCCTGTTCAATACTCCTTGCGCTTGCCAAGCAGAGGGGAAGGATGAAAGGGAGGATGCCGGACCACTGATAAAGGGAAGAGGATCGTGACCAAGATCCTGTTCTCAAATCCTGGAACTGCCTTGGGCCAGCTCTGGAGGGTTTGAACTTAGGCCAGGAACTCAGAGAGTAGGCGCAAGAAGGCAAGGTAAAAAGTTCAACCCGAGGAAGAGGCTTTTACTTCATCCTGAGAGCCCTGCCCACAACCACCAGGAGGCACTGTGCAGATGCAGGCATACGGAAATGACTTCTGAACTCATTATATTACAAAGCGGAGATAGGTAATGAATATGCATGGCTGTACTGTGTAATCTAATGCATATGTAACCTGTAAGCAGATCTATTTCAAGCTGAGTGCCATTGAGGGTGTGCATGCCTTTGGAGGAACAATCCCCCATGCACCTCGGCTGATTAAACATACCTGCTTTACAACTTTATTAGTTGTGGAGTATGAATTCCACACATCAGGCGTGGGTGTGTTTGAGGAGGTTTACTCCTCATAAAATCTCCAAACAAAACCACAAATTAACAGAATCACCACTCCACACCAGGATTGACACCTGCCTGCAGTACAATAAGCATCTCAATTTCTTATCACCAAAGCTAGATTCTTTCTCTTAGTCGCCCTATAGGTTTGTTAGAGACATCGAGGAAGTGCATGTTTACCTGCAAGTAAAGTAGGAAGAGGGGAAGGATTGATATGTGGAAAGGACTTTACCACTAATTAAAATAGTAAAGTAGGTATACTTTTATTTGGCCAAGGCAACAAGTGGATTGCGCGCCTCTCGCAACTTTCACCCTCATTTTATTTCCCAAAGTGTTACATATGCATCAAGTTTCCTAAAACACCTATACATACTCATTGCCTAGCCCTGCCTGGCCCTGCTTCATATTATAATGAGCCCAAGAGTCATTTCCATATAATTTGTGCCTGAGCAGTGCCTCTTGGTGGTCATGGGCCCGGGTTTCTGGGATGAAGTAAGGTCTTCAGTACTCTTCCTCAGTTTGAACTTTTTACCTTTCTTCCTTGTGCATGCTTTCTAGGTCCCTGGCCATAGTCCAAGCTCTAGAGTTGGTTTAAGCTGGCTTTAGGGTCTGGAAACAGGATCTCTTAGTTGTTGCAGTGGGGTTCCTGCAACCTTCCCTGAAACAGCTTTGCCCATAGAAAGAATCAGGAACAATATTTTTGATAGATGTTCATGGATGTTTTATTCCTCACAGCCGCACATGGCTGGACCTCAGGCACAGACTGCAGCACAGGCTGCTCACCAAAGACTGACCACAGACTCCTCTAGAATCATGTAGCACCAGCCTAAGTACAGGTTTACCAGGGTGGGGTTACATTTGAAATGATCAGTGAGGAACAGTATTTAGGTACAATAGAATCAGGGAGCCTAGAAACCCCGTGTAACCCGACCATGCTTCAGCTCCCAAGGCCCACCCCACCCACCTCCACACTTAGACATGTATGCTTCCCCTTTATCAGTGGTCAGCATCCCCCCTTCCTTCCTTTTGCTTGGCAAGGCAAAATTTGTCAGCCAAGCTAAATGCATTGTTAAGCAAGCAGCCTCCCTTAATTCAGTATTACATCTATTTCATTCTCCATAACATTAACCCTCAAGTTTATTACAAGGGAAAAAAGACAAATGTCCTGGATCCACTGGACAGGATTTGTGTCTTATCCCTCTGGGCAAATGCAAAACGGCTTCTTTACAGATACACTTTCCTATTTGTTTATATTTTCAGAGCTGGGTTTTATTTTTTGTTTTTTAAGTGGATGTTTTATATAGACACCTCTGCCTGAGAGAGAAAGAATCACAGGAGAAACTCTCCTGTCTCACAACTTGCATGCCACTCAGAGAGCACAGGAGGGAAGGGTGATTCTTCTTTACAATATATTTATTGAGAACCAGAGGTGTCCTGCAGTAATGGCTGCTTCTTTTCAGCTTCCCTAGTGTCTGGCAATACGACTTTCACAGGACTTGAGCTACTAGTGGCTGATGCCCATCTATGGCTGTCCAGTAGCAGCTGCAGAGGTGACTCAGAGAGAGTTAATATATCTGTATTTGCTCCCAGATAGATATCTGCTAGGCAGACCTGAGACTGGCACAGCTCTGTGGCTAAGACACCAGTCCTCCCACTCCTCTGTTCTTAGACTTTGCATTATGAGCCAGATGGAGCTGAATGAAAAGCAGGCTGAAGTCACACAAATAAGCAAAGGAGAAGATTGTTCTTTTTGTCCCAGAATGGCCACATGTCAAAACTGGTAATATCAAATATAGAAGTGGCTCTGTAAACATCCCTGGAGAGGTGAATGACTAGAAAGCTGGAAAAACCCGTGTTCCTACTGGAAGTATCTCCATACCTATCTCTGAATCTGTGTGCTGGATAGATCCAGCAGCACTTAGTTAATCCAGAGCCAATAACAAGAAAAGGAAGGCCCATGCTAAGACACTAAATGTGCTTAGGCTGAACCAGCATTGAGCTAAGACTCTGTTTTAGCATAACTTGTTTCCAAAGTGTGGAATAGACACATTTTTATATCCTTCTTAGACTGAAGCTTTCCCAACAATGCAAACATATGCTTTTGACTGGGGTAAAATGTAGGTAGTCCTCATTTTTCATGAAACAAAAGTGACATTTATCTTACTTGTCTTTAAGACAAGTTTCATGATTTGCTGGTTAAGATCCCAGTTCTACAAAGCATTCACTCAGCTTCAGAAGGGCTTTTTTACTGGATAGCAAAGGACAGCAAAAATGGAGCACATGACACTTTTCTATCACTGTCACTGAAACTGTGGGAGAAACAAAAACTCTCCAACAACATTTTTAATGTTAGAGAGTCAAAGCATTACTTTTTTATCTAGCTAGGATGTTGTTCTGGCCAGGATGTACCACAGAAATCATCTTATCCACACATAGCCCGGGTGTGCAGAGAGAATCATTCCATGATACATGACATTTACTAAATTTTTCACATCTTTTATACAGTCAAAACTCATAGAAATGAATTGGGTCAGTGTTCATTGGTCCCAAGTTGTGTAGTTCTTAGTACCTGTTATCTTACTGGATCCAGATTTCTTCACCTCCAATGCTGATTAGGTCTTCTTTTTTTATTTTCTTATCAGTCTTTTCCGGAGGAGATGTCTCCAACTCTGCCAGAGGCAGAGTCTGGCGTAGATGGTCGTAGATGGCTGCTGATGTTCTCTTGATGTTCCATGGAAGGTCTTTATCTCTTTGGGGTTACTCCCAGTCTGCTGAAATGCTAAGCCCATCAGGCCTCACCTAGAGAAACAATGCCCTGGAAAGAAGCTTCAGTTCCCTTGCCCCAGGGCAAAGGTGAACAAACCTGCCTAAAGTTTAAAATTTTTTAACTGGTATGTTTTCCAACATCACTACTGTCAAACACATAGAAATTTGAGCACGGCTTTCAAATCGTGAACTAATAAACCCCTTATGTGGTAAAAAACCATTCAGGTCAATATCATATATTTTTGTGGTATCTCAAGAAAATTTGAGTTTGCAGGCTTAGTGAACAACCTGCACGTGGTCTTCTGGGAATTTAATTTCAAAACTTTTGCTACAGCATAATTACTATACAAATAATTTGCTGGGGGGAACAATTTAAATGGGTCACACATTCCTTCAGTTACTTGCTTGGGGAGATTTTCCAGATTGTCCAGTAACAAGGGTAGTGAACAGGTAAACTACCAGGTACTTAATTTACTTACTAAAATATATAATAGGCATTCAAGTATTAAATAAAAACATTGCTCAGTAAAGAAGTTAATTCATGGCTTGAAATTACTAAAATATCCTCTATGAGGTATTAGCAGAATGGATGCATTATTTTATTTCTATCAACAATTTAAATGAAGACTCATCTCCTTTAGGGAAGACTGCAGATAATACAAGTCTGAACCTGAGAAGATTTGCAACCCTGCCTCCAGTAGATGCCTGTTCTACTCGAGACACTGGAAATTAATAAAAAAATCTGTAAAAGGGATTAAACAAGGCAAATCCATGTTACAATAAATCTCTTCTGGGAACAGAGAAAGTAAAGTGCCTATGCAGTGAGATGGAGTGAAAAAACTTGAAAATTATTTGAATCAGTTGCAAGTTCTGAGGTGATTGGCTGTTGTGGAATAATGACTAACATAGGTCAGTGCTGCAGTCAAACCTGCCTCCACTTGTCATCAAAAGGGAGAAAAGGGTTATCTAAACAGTGGATCTTGATCAGAAAACTTGGACTGATGTTGACATACCATAGTAGAGATAAGCAGAAGCTCATAGTAATTAAACTATTTCTCCTCTTCGGTAGTAGTTCAAGCTGTGTTTACTAATGTCTTTCTACACAGGCAACACAAATTTTTTTCTACAACATGCAAATATGGCCAGTTCTAGTCACAGCTGCTGTGACAGAGGCTGAAGATGTGCTGAAAGGATTTCATACAAGTCCTGAGGAAGGAAGGATTTGGCCTGGCTCATCTCAAGGAGCTTTATATCAAGAGGGAGGTAATGTAATGGCTCCTTCAATAGAAATGACTGAGGAACTGAGCTGGGGTGCCATGGTGCTCTATCACATCACAACAGTTCCTAAATAGTGCTGGCAACTACAAGTGGAAGAATGTGCTTCCTTCTGCCCGAAGGTGGTTGCCAGGCATCCAAGCATCTTCTTTATCCCTGGAGGTATGCCCTCTCCAGACAACTTATTTCATGGGGTTTTTTTCCTGTCAAAATTTACTTACATTTTCTACCTTGTGGAATTTATTTTATTTGACAGACTTCTCTCTGCATCCAAACTACACTTAGGAGCCATGGTTTTAGAAGTTAATCCTAGCAGTCTTGGTTGATGTGGTGTCAGGAGACTTTGAGATGCTTGGAACCATAGAACAAAAGAACTTTGGAAAGATATGTTGGGGACTACATCTGGTGCAGGTACTGGGTTTGCAAGATACAGACTGAGATGCAGATTGAGATGCAGATTGAGCTCTGGGTGGGAACTCAAGACAAGAGGCCGTGAGCTGCCGACGCTTTGCACAACAAAGGGCATGAAGTCTGGTGGTGGCCAGCCAGGGGAGTGGGGAGCGGTGAAGTGACAACCCTTTACATAACAAAGTCATGTTATGTAAGAAGCAGGATGACTGGTGCTGCCAGCCGGGTGAATGGACACTGGGAGACACACCAGGAGCTGAGGACTCCAGAGGAAGAGTGAGCCTTGAGCTCACTTGGACTGTGAGGGTGTAAAAGCCCTGGGGTTCATTTGCTCGGGATCCTCCTCGAAGGTACCAGCTCGGGGTGTGTCTGTGTTGCTGCGCTGTGACTAAATTGTTCCATGGAATGAGACATCTGAGACTCNCTGTGTTGCTGCGCTGGGACTAAATTGTTCCATGGAATGAGACATCTGAGACTCTGCCTTGGGAAGCCTCTCTGACTGTGAGAGTGGGGGACTCAGGTGAGTCCCAGTGGGTCCCTGGAGTGAAAGGAATGAGGATTTGTCTTTACAAACCAGCTGTNGGTGGTGGGATTGTGACTGCCAGAGTCTCATGAATGGTCAGACTGAGAGGTCTCCTTAATAAGTATTTGGAAAGCCCCTGAGACATCTGAGTTCCTACTTTAGAAAATTCTCCTCTGTGTATCACAATATACTAATTATGCAACTAAACACACTCTTCTAAATTTGTTAAGAATGCATTAAGTCATCGGCTGGGGATGTGCTATGCATCACCATGGTCTCTAATATCCATCTCAAAGTACACTTTTACAACCAGTCCAGGCTATGCTGCTTGAGCCTCCTTCAGATACATCTTCGGTACTATGAAGAAGTTGTGTCGCTGTTGCCCCTCTTCTCTATGTACCCACTTCTTAGAAAGAAAAGAAGTGGACTGTTGCTATGAACATTTTTGGCTTTCTTGGGCCAGTAATGTAATGTAAAGTTATTAAGTTGTTAAAAGCATTTGAATGTACAGGAAGCGGGGCTGGGGTTCCTTATTTTCAGATAATAAAACAACAGAGACTCCCTGAGTTGATAAGAAACAACAGAAGCATCCCAAGTCATCGCCCAGGACAATTAGCCCACAATGAGCCACCAAAAGGCTGAACAGGAGTAAATGAAAGTCTTTCCAAGTGCAAGCATCTGGACTTGGGGTTGGGCAATATCCCTCTGGGGAGATAAAGAGACTGCATTTTTTTGGGAAGAGGCCTTTTTTCGGAGGTGGCCAGGGAGCAGGGAGGGGGGTTTTGGTGCTGTGTGATGGTTTTATTTCTTGGGGTATGCTCTGGACTGTCATGTGGGAACTGGGCCTACCCCAGTTCTCCGTCTCCAGCTGCTGTTTTTAATAAACGAGTTAATCTTTTCATAGAGGTTTCTGACTCCGTTTATAACACTGTGGTTACTGCATTCTCAAAAAATTAGAACAGGCTGCAAGCTGAGCATGTTTCAGATGTGTTATCCTATTTTGTGTTGCTCCGTCCTGCATGTGCTCTGTGATAAACAGCTATTATAGCATTGGCTTTTGAGGGTAGAGAAATGTAAGAAATATTATGTATTAGAATATGTTAAGAAATATTATGAGTAAACGTTAAGAATGACTTTGCTATGCAGACATTAACTAGTTAACATTATAACTGGGGTCAAAGTTACAAGATGCTAATATAGCTTGTCTTATAAGATACCTATATAATTTGAATCATAACTTTTTATACCTACATAATCTGAACCGTAACCTTCTATACAATGTAATAGCTAGTGCATGGTTAACTAATGGCTTAACGCTTAAATCAACTGGAACTTGCCAAGAGGATAATTTCAAAAATAGACAAGTATAACTAGATAAGGGAAACAGCAAGATGTGAAGCCAGTAAATCACAAGGTAAAGAATTTAAACTGGTTAGACCCAGAAAGATGTAGGAACACCATAACTGCGCATGCTCCAAAGTTGAAAAGTTCAAGATATGAAGAAAACTTGAGCCTTTATCACAAAAGACCCCTGAAGACCTCCACAATCACATTACACATGCTCTAAAAGGTGGGTGAGGGGAGGAACTATGTTAATCCCTTCTTTTAAAAATGTAAATTAGTTCTCAGAAAAAAACTATGCATATGCATTGTGGTTTNAAGACCTCCACAATCACATTACACATGCTCTAAAAGGTGGGTGAGGGGAGGAACTATGTTAATCCCTTCTTTTAAAAATGTAAATTAGTTCTCAGAAAAAAACTATGCATATGCATTGTGGTTTATAAATATGCATGAAGTTAAAGCATATAACCAAGAAGTCTGTGTGAGTGAGTGTGCCTCTGGCTATGAGCTAAGCACCCAGCGCTGTCCATTTTCTTTAAGTGGCCTTCGTCCCCTGTTGTCCCTTATTAAGTTTATAAAACCCCAAAAAGAGGAGTGGGCTTCGTTTCTCACACTACTACTAGAAGTATTGATCTCCCACATCAGATTTCTGAAAATAGATTTCCACTTCAAATTATAGTATGTTTTTCTTTGTTATGGAAAATTAAAAACATTAGCATCTTTGCATTAGGACTTACAAAATTTCAATAGAAGAGTATTCTGGTTTTTTATTACTTAGAATTTTTAGGAAGAAAATCTGAACTGTTTCAATCCGCTATTACTTTTCAATAAGAAAATGAAGCTTAAAAATTACTGAGAAAACAGCGGCAGGTAGGTTTCCAGGCAAGGCTGATGTAATGAATAATGGTTCCATATTGACAGACAGTATTTCCTCTGGTTCATTGCCACGTGGAGGTGAACAAGAATCTCCCACGACGTGTGAGACTCATGGCTACTGTTCCCCCTTCTGGTCACTGACTGAAGAAAACTTTTGGGATATGAGAATCCTGGAGATATCATCATATGCTACCATGTGAATTGTATGGGCACATATTTCTTTCTCTGTACTCACCATGCTGTCTGTACGATGGAATGACCTTCCTGGTGTGATTCTGTACATTTATGTGCCTTCAGTGTGTTCTCTGCATGACCTCACAAATTAAAAATGTTGCCTTTAAATAAGGGCTGCATGAAGGAAGTTTCTTGGGCAACAGACATCTGGATGCAGTTTTTCTCCTCAACTCTTATACATGGCAACTACCCCTCTGGGACAGAAAAAGAAATATGATTGGCAAAGACTTAATAAATTCAGTTGAGAAATATGTTTACATGGACTGCATTCCTCTTTTTCCCAGCTGAAATAAATATACAAATAAATA
>VYXC01005870.1:4490-16918 GCA_013397175.1 Platysteira castanea
TGAGCACCACAGGAATGACTGCGGTGTGGAGAGGCTGCAGCATGTACAGTGATTAAATATTAGCAGGGTGCTTCTTCCTGAGAAGAGCTGGCTGAGGGTGATCATGCTAGAGCTCATGCTCACCATGATGTGTGATGTCCAAATGCCAGGGAAGCAGGGTTTTTAGTGCTGCAGCACTGGGAATGGATCCCGTGAGAGGGAGATGTGTTTGGGATTTCTGAGCTGCCAGAACTCACTTTGAATCTGAACTTTGTTGCAGAAGTTTAAGTTATTTGGCTCTATATGGGGAACAGAGATGAGGGCAATGAAAGATGAGTGAAAGAAGTTTCTGAGGAATCTGTCTCCAGCTGCTGAGGACACAGTATTCCCTGAAAGCCAACATGCACTGTTGTAGGGACACACTCATTTCTCAGGAAACACACTCCTGAGACTGACACATTCTTCGGCAGAGTTTTCCTATAAATTTTTCCTTGCTTCTAAACAAGCAGCAGGACTGATCTATAAAGACCTTGAACAAATTGTGCTGAACTGGCAGATCTCACACACATTATTATCTGAGTAGCCCCGTTTGGAAGTGGCCTCTCACTGTGTCAGATGCTGCACTCTCACTGTGCTCTGACCCGGGNGTATACATACTTATCGTTGTCAAATATTGGTCATCTTAGAAATGTGTGGGAACAGAAAACTTAGTTTTAAATGAAATTACTAAAAAACAGGCTGCAGCAGAAACTTGGTAGAAGAATGATAGTTAATAGAGCGCTGAAATGTCATAGCAGGTGACTACTTGGCCCCAAGCAATACACAAGACTCAGTTCAAAAGAGAAGGGCTGATAGGATTAAACAGCAGGGTAAAAGATGCTATCAGGAGCAGCTGAGGACAACAGGAATCCTTCTGGTTAGTCAGTTATGAGCAGGCAGGACAACAACCTTGGGGAAGCAACATGCCAAGGGCTTATCTTTTTACTCCACTCATCAGGAGAAGGATGCTCTTCACAGGCTGTGTAAAAGTTGTAGATGGTTGCAGAGGTCAAGGTGAGAAGATAAGGCCACAGCAGAAAACAAAATACATTCTTCCATGTCTGTATTCACTCAAAATGAGCTCTCTGAGGTTCACAGTTCATTTTCTCTTGGGATATGCTGGAGGATCTGTGTCTGAATAAACCTAAAGAAGAACCTCTTAAAACAAAGAATGAAAAAGTCACCGTGAATGATGCCATTCATCCCAAACTTCAAAAGGAACCCAAGTGTGAAATTCCCACATCAGTTACTGTGGTGTGAGAGCTATCATTTAGAACGACCCCAAGGCAGGAATGGTGGATGGCAAATAAAGTATATTTTAAAAGACCCGTGGAGAGGGATGTTGTGGGCAGTGCAGGTTAGAAATTCTGATGCTGAGCAATACAAGATAGAATTTATGGATACAACAAATAAGAGAAGAATGCTCAGGTTTTGTGGAAGGAAGTCATGTTTCACTAATCAGTGAGGGTCATTTTGGGGAGCCACTAAATTTGTTCGTGAGGAAGATCCAGGTTTTCTAAGGACCTAAGGACTCTTGACTGTATTTGTTGCATCCCTAAATTCTGTGATTCCCTACAGGATTTTGGAGCAGCCTAGCTCTGATAGGCTACAAGCAAAAATATATTGCATAGGTAAAGAACAGGATAAAATAAAGGAAATAGTAAGTCACTAAAAAGTCAGAATTTGCAATATACAGGTTGCAAATGGAGCAGATCTGTACAGAACTGCATGTTGCACAGCTTGTTTACAAATGATTAGTAGAAGGGGTAGTTGCCTAATTAGGCAGTCAACTTTGGCAAACACACAAAGTTGGGGTAGTAAAACAAGCGGTGCTGAGAAGCGTTGTCAGAAAATCAAAAGAAGGAAAATAACATAAGAAAAAGTTGTAGATTAAACTCTGCTATTTAATACAAAGCAGTTGCCATGTGGCAAGAGCAGTGTCAACGCTGCATACGAAGTGGTGAATTGTGAATTCTACAGTTTCACTAAAAAACAGATTGTTGTAATACTCTGGGCTGGTCTGCAGAAACATTTGTTCAGTAAACAGTAAAAATACGGAAAGGAACTAATGTAAAAAGTTAGTAGATGGGAAGACAACAGAAAGGGCTATATTACTGTGTTAATCCATACATACCTAAGATATCCATGTCTTGAATACCAGCTCCAATTCATTTGTCACAGAAGAATTTTGTGCAGCGAAATGAGCACCACAGGAATGACTGCGGTGTGGAGAGGCTGCAGCATGTACAGTGATTAAATATTAGCAGGGTGCTTCTTCCTGAGAAGAGCTGGCTGAGGGTGATCATGCTAGAGCTCATGCTCACCATGATGTGTGATGTCCAAATGCCAGGGAAGCAGGGTTTTTAGTGCTGCAGCACTGGGAATGGATCCCGTGAGAGGGAGATGTGTTTGGGATTTCTGAGCTGCCAGAACTCACTTTGAATCTGAACTTTGTTGCAGAAGTTTAAGTTATTTGGCTCTATATGGGGAACAGAGATGAGGGCAATGAAAGATGAGTGAAAGAAGTTTCTGAGGAATCTGTCTCCAGCTGCTGAGGACACAGTATTCCCTGAAAGCCAACATGCACTGTTGTAGGGACACACTCATTTCTCAGGAAACACACTCCTGAGACTGACACATTCTTCGGCAGAGTTTTCCTATAAATTTTTCCTTGCTTCTAAACAAGCAGCAGGACTGATCTATAAAGACCTTGAACAAATTGTGCTGAACTGGCAGATCTCACACACATTATTATCTGAGTAGCCCCGTTTGGAAGTGGCCTCTCACTGTGTCAGATGCTGCACTCTCACTGTGCTCTGACCCGGGGTCTTTCCTGGCTAGCTCGGGGACCCTGGATCAGGAGAACAAGTGACAGGAACAAAGGCAAAAGACAAAAGGTGCTCTTCCCCCCCGGGACCGTGTCCCTGGGGTTGTGCTTTTAATCCGGTCCAAAAGGGAGAGAGAGGGAAAAGAGGGGAAAGAGGAATCCCCAGCCTCGTGGTCCTCCTTTTGAAACCCCCGGGAGGAAGAGGCAGGGAGGGGGGATAACAGGATAACAACCAATGGGGGCGAGGTGATGTGGAAGGGCAGGGGGCAGGGATAACAGGAATAGACCTCCACCAGACAGGGGTGGGAAGGTTATACTACACGGTAGTGTGATATTAAGTTTCACCCAGTGCAAAATCATGATGTAAACAAACTAGATATACTCAGTGCAATACAACACTGCACAGACATAGAAAAGAAGGGCAGTCTTCCATTGCTCTGCAGCAATTCCTCCTCATTGTGGGTATTAAAGAGGCTGAGATGTTAAGCATGAGTGACATTGAGGATGGGTACTGTGGACAGTGAAGCCATTTACATTAATAAAATCACAGGCCCTCATTTTTTTGAAGTTTAGGAAATGTTTAATAATAAAAGATGCCCATGCAGTCCACAAATAATTTTTTGTATATCCCTGTCTCCATGCATCCCCTCCGGCCTCTTCCATCCCCCTAATCCCCCAGTTCTCTTCCTTTTGAACAGTCCAGTACAACTGAATGATCTTCTCTCTTCGCAGCAGAGTGGTCCTCATCCACATCACCCTCCACACAACCTATCTTTCACATCATCCATCTCGGTTTTGACTATGCTACCAAGTCCCTTGGATTGCCAGATATTCTAGCTGAAAGACACTTTATTCAGGGGTGCCTGAAATTCATGACTTCATCTTATTACTTCTGGGCCTTCTGTTTTAGCACTCCTCAGTTTCACATTTCTTTAACCAGATTTCTTTACCTCTGTGCTCTTTTCCCACCATTAAAGCACCATGCCTATTATATGAATCAATTCAGCTTTTGAAAGTAGAAGCAGCATTTTGATCCGTGTGTGTGAAAAATCCATAATGTGAAATAGGAAGGCCCTTTTTTCTCATAGTGTGAGCAAAAAGAACTTCTATCAGAACAGAAAGAAGTTGTAGAAGAGTAAGGGCTTCTTAAAAAATTGAAATTATAGGATAAACCCCCTTAATATGAAACTCACCAACTTGTTCAAAACAGCTTTGTGCTAGCAGAAGTTGGAGACAGGGATGTTTGTGGGGCTGGTTTCACTGCTGGACATGGAAAAGTCTGTTTGGGAGGGTGTTCCTGATCCTCATATAAACCTGCAAGGTTGTCAGTGTTAGGCTGGAGCTGGCCTGTATTTACAACTGATGCTAATTTTCATCAGATGGACCATGGAATTATAGTACCATTTCAGTGTACTATCATTTGTACACATACACACACATATATATTCAGTATAATTTTAGAATCATAGCAGCACTATGGTCCTTAATAACCACAGGTCCTGGACACAATTCAAGAAGGAAATCTTAAAGGCACAGAAGCAGGCTGTCCCTATGTGCCAAAAGATGACCCATCAGGGAGGAAGACTAGCCTGGCTGAACAGAGTGCTTCTGCAGGAACTCACAGAAAAGGAGAGGGTTTATGACCTTAGAAAGAAGGGCTAGGCAACAGGAACAGCACAAGGATGTTGTTAGGTCATGTAAAGAGAAAATTAGAAAGGCGAAAGCTCAACTAGAACTCAAACTGGCCACTATCTCTGAAAGATAAAAAGTGCTTTTGTAATACATCAACAACAAAAGGAAGGCCGAGGAGATCTCCATCCTTTCTTGGATGCAAAGAGGGGAAGGTTGTAGCCAAGGGTAAGGAGAAGATTGGGGTACTTAATGCCTTCTTTGCCTTAGTGTCTAACAGTAAGATCAGTTATCCCCAGGACAGTCAGCCCTCTGAGCTGTAGAGTGGTAACTGGGAGTAGACAGGGACAGGGAGCAGGATAGTTCCCCTCAATCCAGGGGGAAGTTGTTAGTGACCTGCTGGTCAGGTTGGACATCAGAGGAATTTCTTCATGGAAAGGGTTATTAAGCACTAGAATGGCTGCCCAGGGAGGTGGTGGAGTCACCATCCCTGGAGGTGTTCAAGAAGTGACTGCACGTGGCAGACAGTGCCATGGTCTGGTTGACGAGGTGGTGATTGGTCAAAGGTTGGACTCAATGGTCTCAGAGGTCTTTTCCAATCTAAATGACTCTGTGATTATAGCATCTTAGGTTGGAAAAGACATTTAGAGATCACCAAGTGCAACCATTAACTCAGCATCACCAAGTCTACCACCAAACCATGTCCCTAAGTGCCACACCTGCATGTCTTTTAAAGACCTCCATGGACAGTGATTTCCCCACAGCCTGTTCCAATGCTTGAGAATCTTTTTGCTGAAGAGATTTCTCCTACTGTCCAATCTAAACCTCCCCTAGTGCAGCTTGAGGCCATTTCCTCTTGTCCTATTGTTTTTGAATTAGAAGAAGAGATTGACCCCGACTTGCTGTAACCTTCCTTCTGGTAGTTGTAGACAGTGATAAGGTTTCCCCTGAGCCTCCTTTCCTCCAGGCTAAACAACCGCAGCTCCTTCAGCTCCTCAGTCTCGTAAGATTTGTGCTCCAGACCCTTAACCTTTTTTGCCCTTCTCTGGACATGACCATCATCTCTTCAGTAGCACCTTGTTCTGCCTTTAAATAACCATGTCTTATATTTCATTCAATCTGCAAAATGGGAAGAGGCAGTGCATAAACTGTAGCAGGGGAGGTTTAACAATCCAAACGGTCTCAGCAAACTGGAGATGCTGTTCATTGAATACTAGGTAGCAATACTTGAGTTGCACAGAGGGGATGGGTAAGTCCTGCCTCAAGGAAAGCTCTCCAGAAGGGATCTGTACCTAAATGCACGTTGTGTTGCAAAGACTGATACCCTAAAAGACACTAATTCAGTTTAAAAGGGAGTCTCCAAGATGGGAGGCCTTAAAAAGCTGCTTAGATTGGCAGCCAACAGGGTACACGGGGCTACAGCCACACTTGCTCTGGGGTATCTGGTGACCTCGCTGTGTGGACCTGCTGCATGGCCATCGTCTCTGAGGGGCCAGACTTACTGATAGCACAAATTCTTAGAGCATGATCATAACCGCTAAGCCTCAGGATGAAAATGGCCGGAAAAATCCTCATTTGGAGTCTTGGCCTTGTGTTTTCTGAGTATTACACAAAGAAAGTGGAAAAGTGACTAAGAACTAAGTTGGAATCAATAGTGTTTCCCCTATGCCTTCTCTCTATCCATAAACATACTGAAATAAAGAAGGTATCAGAGGAAACCCGGAGAGATAAGAGTTATTTTCCCTTTACCCTAGTTGTTTTCATCAGACTTTGTAAAACTAGTCATGCAGCATGGGTGTTTTTCTTTTCGTTTTGGTGCTCTTCTGGGCTGTAACCCATGCAAATGCAGGACATCACCTTCCCTCCCTTGGAAGCTGAAATTGTAGCTCTTCTTTTGGGACCACAACTCCCAACACCTTCAGTGTCCCCACAGACCTATTTTTATGGACAGCACTCCATCCAGTCTGTGACCTCTCTTGCCATAGGGTGGGGGAGAGTCCAGCAGACAAAGGTCTCCAAAGAAGAAGAGGTAGAGCAGAAGTTAAGTTTTGGAGAGGAGAAGGGAAAGGGAAGGCATGAGCCTGAGGCAGTTTTCTTGCTGTGCCTTTCTCAGCCAGTAGACGTGTGGGATAGGCCATGTCTCTTGTAAATAAGACACACAAAGTCAGAGTTCAATCTGCTGTGAAACCTCTGTTCTCATAAATGAGATATTTCAGATATTTTGTTTAGTAGGTACCACTAAATTCAGAAAGTCTCAATCTCTGTCTTCCCGGAGAGACTCGTGGGATGGGAAAATTCTAGGAAAAAGGTACTAAATTACTGAGAAAAACACAGCAAAACAAATTCAAGAAGCAAGAAAAGGAAGTCTGACATATATAACAGTTTGTGTGTATCACCAGAATGAAGAGGTTTAGTTCCTCCACAGGTACAATTCCTCCGCAATCGAGTACAAGTATAGGATAAAATTCCATGGGTTGAAAAAACTGTAGTTTCTTTATGGAAAACTCTTCATTTAGGGTATGACCACACACTGTAAACTAGTTGAATGAAAGATAGTTCACACACCAGTCTCAGAATGGAGTCTGGAAAGGAAAAATAAGAATGAGAAACCCACTGTGTTTGAATTAAGTGGAGTAACTATCACCTAGGAACAGATACACTAGATAAATATGAAAGTTACCGCCTTCTCTGATAGCCTGGATTTTACATACACCTCTAGTTTCAGGAGGGATATGGATGGTAGACAATCATCTCATTAAAAATGCAACAACAACAAAAAAAGCCAGCCGCTGGCCATTGTCTACCAGTTAATTTCTTGAGTATGACAAATGTAATTGAGAGGTCCAACCGGGAGATTGGAAGAATATCCAATATCCAGTCACTACAGTGGTTGCTTCGGAGGGCATCCACTGTGCAAGCCAAAGTCCTCTCTCCTAAATGTAGGAGACAAACAGTGCTGCAGTGGCCCTTTCTTGAGTCTGATCTCAAGTGGTCTGTGTCACTGAACACACGCTTGGAAAGGAGTAGGGCAGCCTTTGACTCTTCGTATCAGATAGAAGAGACTTTAAGGTTACCTAAATTTTCCCAGACTCTTCCTTCCAGTAGGTCCTTAAGATGTTGGCACAACCAGTCTGTGTCTGGGAAAACACAATAAAGATGCTCTCACACCTGTTAGGTTCAGCAGAAAAGAGGGAAAAGGGCAACTTTATTTACATATGTCACATCTTATAGAATTCTCAACTGCACAAGGGATTGGAGAACATGTCACTTCCTCCTCAATCCCACTGGAGAAAAAAGATGCTCATCAAAGTTCTCTTATCACAAAAGGAATGAAAAACAGAATAGACGGTTACATAAACATCAGCTATTGTTTACATAAAACTGCGTGAAGAACTTCTGACTCCAAGGTTAAAACAGAAGGCTTAGCAAAAAACCAGGGCAACACCAGTTTTATAGAAGAGAACTAGTCCAGATATGCCTTGTCCACTTTTGGCCCATGTAACACTGCCTGCAGCAACTGATAGGATGGTCAGATGCCGGGCCAGGAGTTGGACTTGATGATCCTTGTGGTTCCTTTCCAACTCAGCATATTCTGTGATTCTGTCATATTTGCTGGTGTTATGTACAGGATAAGGTCATGCAATCCTTTGTGGACCTGAGACAGGCTATCTGATAAAGCAAATGGCTAGCAAGCACTTTTGAATCAAACCTAGATAGTGATTTAGCATTTCAGGACTTTTAACATCTTCAGCAAGCCCTTTGACATGCTTAGACACAAACCTGAAAACAAATTTGGGCTACCTGTCCAAATGGCACAGACCCTGCTGACAGTTTCAGGCTGATTCATGTCACTGCACTGCTAACTAAGCCATATCAAGCCAATGCAAATTCATATAAGGCCAGAACTGGGGGCCAGTGGATGTACTTCCAGCTCTGTGGCATCAGTTTGGCTGCTGAATCTATTTGACAAGAGAATCTTCAAAGGCCCCGTTGTGCCAAGCCATAAAGGCAATTCAGACAGCAAATCTGAAAGCAGTATTTTGGAGAGTGCACAAACAAAATATCTGAGATAGCTCATTTATGAGAACAGAGGTTTCACAGCAGATTGAACTCTGGCTCTGTGTGTCTGAGCAGGGTCCTGCACAGCATGGTAACTCCCAGCCTCGGACCAGCAGGAGCTGCTGAGGGAAGGGGTTTTCTGCAGCTTGGCCTCTGCTGCTTACAGTCCATCTCCCCTGCACTTTTAAGGGAACCAGGGTGGTTACTTCTGTTGTAGCGTTAGCAAAGACCAGGATCAAGGAACGTCTTAAAAATGCTTAAATTGCTGTTGCTGACTCACACTGTAATTCACCTGTCAGTGCCCTAGAAATGTTTTTAAAAGCTCCACCTTTAAAAATGGCTTATCCTGGGTTAACTTCCATTGATTTGTTTAGAGGTGAAAACCACAGCATTGAGTTAAACCACTGAAAGAGTTTTTACAGCCAAGTTTGCACAAAGGGTCCATTTTAATTGAATTAGCACGAAGGTTACATATAGAAAAGGTCAAAGACCCAAACAAGAACTTATACACAAACCCAAGTGTTTCTTTCATTCTGTTAGACACATGTAATTGCACTTCCCAGGTACTGTGTTTAGGGAGTCAAAAAAGAATTCAATTGAATTCACACAAGGACAGATGGATTTCACGAAAGCTGGAATCAACAATTAAAATAGCCTCCTCGTTTTTTTAAATTTGAGCTCCCAGTATCAATGGAAGTTCTTTTAAAATGAGTCTGCAAGCATTTTGATGGAAGTTGCACCATGGCATGATACACCTTTGTTTTCCTGACAACCCACAGTTCTGTTATTGCTGATCACAGGCTGGCTTGAGGAAATTCCTGAGAAGTGGTGCTTGAGATCACCACTGGCTGTGGACAGAGTCCACGAGAGAGTGATGAGCTGATAGTCAAGGCAGCAAATTGTCATGCACAACTGAATCAACGGGAATACCCTTTCAGCTTTAACACAGAGCAAGGCTCAAATCTCACACAATTTGATCCTTACAGAAATCCAGATGATTTAACTGCTCTTCCATCACACTCCAGTGGTGGGGGAAAAAAAGGTTGTGTGCCTGCAGGATTTGTGTCCTTAGCATGTTATTGCTCAAGTTCTCAAAGGATAATGGAGCACAGTCTGTGATATTGCTAGGATGTTATAATTCCTTTCTGGGCTGAAATACATATTTTTATCTTTTGTCCCAAATGCCTAATTCAAGGTGATGCCTCCATTGCCCACCAAGAGAGTTGCAGATGTGTCCTTCATCTTGGGACCACAGAGGCAATGGAAACAGCTGGGTTTCTGCATTTATTTGCTCAGAGCAGTAATGAATTAGAGGAAAAGGCAATTTGTCTGTTTGCTTTTCTTATTCTGGAGAAGTGAATAAAGAGAATTGGGGTATTTAAAGCCTCTCAGAAAGTCTATGAAACTAGCAGAAACACTGAGGAGGACAATTTTTTCACAACTCCACTCTCCAAAGAAGATTCTACAGGATTGCACTCTCTATAGCACTGCTGCTCTTCCCCATTTTGTCCCCATACACTGTTTTGTCCCTCCAACTGGCCCTTAATGTCCAGCTGGGCAGGTGACACAAGATAACGAGGCAGCCCACAGGCCACCTGGTGAACTTAAAGCACAGTCTCTTTTACAATGGATTACCTACCCAAGTTTTAGCCTCCACAACACATGTGGAAATGTAATTCTCTGAGATACTGGTGAATACCTTCAATGACAATTATAGAATAGACTGACTGACTGCAAGCAAACTGCCTATTTTTATATCCCAATTCCCGATAAATATCAGACTAGGGTGTTTTTTGAGAAGACAGTTCTTTCTTGAAAGATCCATTTTCTGATGCTTAGGGATTTTAACAAGTGAAAATATTTAAGAAAAGAGAGGAAATAAGCAAAAGTAAATTTCAGTGTCCTCAAAGGGCTCATGTCCACATTTCAACAAATGCTTTAAGTATGGATAGTGAATGCAGAAATTTCTAACTAAGGGTTTCTATTTTTATTCTCAGCCATACTACTTTATGGTTGGAACAAATCAATTTTCCACCTCACTCTACAAATAACCTCTCCTGCCTGCTGTCATCTTCGTTTGCCCTCCAAACTACAGAACTAGCTGGAAGTCTGCAGAGTTCCCAGCAGCAAGAATGCATTACTTCTTAGTACTTGATTATCGTGAAGGTGAGCTGAATAGAAAGAGCTCTGCTCCAGGTGACATTTGTCACTGTCAGCCTATTACAGCTGCAAAGCATTGGAGAGGACAGTCGCCTAGCTCCTGATGGGAACAGGCTCCTGGATGCTGTTGGATGCCAGTCATGATCATCCCTCATGGCTGATAACTCCCTTGCCACATCTTCCCTTGTTCTTCAGGAAAGCTGATACTGGATGGGCAGATTTATATTCCAGAAACCCATGGAAAATTACAGAAAGTGGAGTTCCTTTCCAGAGGAAATGGTTTTCTCCACAACCAGCTGGCTTCCTCAGATGACTCCAAGGCTTTAACAACCAGGGAGCCCCATAGCACACTGTCTTTTACTTTACAAATATACCTACACCACACACCCTTGCAATACCCATGCTCTTAGAGTAGGGCAGGGAAGTCTGCCTGCTCAAGGCACTGCGTTATTGCTCTATTCTTTTCTCCCTCAGAAAGGCTGTGCCTATCCAGGTATACTGTTATTAAAAATGTCTTACCTGGGGACTGAAATCTGCCCCTGAAAAGACCATGTGCTCTACCATTTCTTACAGCAAATGTTAAACGACTCAGTGCTTCTTTGTAATACCCTCCAGGGCTGAAGTGTTGTTTTCTTTTTTACCAGAGGTGGCAAATGCATCACACTCCTTAATTTCAGGACTGGCATTGAGGGAGACAAGCAAAACACAAGAAATGAGAAGAATGCTCCTTTTTCATACTCCCAGTGCACGCATTGCTCTGTGCAGGGTGCTTCTCTGCCTATGAAGGGAGTAGTGCCAGATGGTTTATGCTGCAGGCTTTACCTGGCACTGTGGAAGAGCTCAGGCCTTTGCTTTGGCATAAAGAAATAAATCATCCCGTGGTGTAACAGAGGTGAACCTTCACAAGTTCAGACAGGAGGGCCATGAGAGGAGGATGGGGCGTGAAGAAGGCAAAAGCAGGGATTGATCATTTAAGAGAGAGGCAGCTGAACAGTATACCTCTCCACTTACCTGATCTCCACCTGATGATTTAGTAAGTTTTTCTGGAATTTTGGCTGCCCAGGCAGTAACTAATAAGGGCAATTGCACATCACACAACTTCTTAATGTGCCAGGGTTTTAAAACACATTACAGCCCTTCTCAGTTTCCTTCCATGCCCATTGCAGCCAGCCAAATCAACAAAGGAGGGGACAGTGGCCCCTGACATAGGATGCAAAGAACACATGATAGCAAAACTTACAGAGACAGCTGCCTGTGTAAAAGACGGCAGTACTCTGGAAAGGTGAAAGCCTTTTCTGCTTTTCCCTGAGCTTTTACCAGCATGTTCAATCTCTGGATTGGAAGAGCATTGTGGCATACCAGAGAAAGGTTCCCCATGACTGCCCTGGTAGACTTCAGACACAGAAGGCCATCAGGACCAACGCGTCTGTGGATGCTGGTTTTGTTCCAAAGACATCTGAAGCACATGTTACACTCATTTCCACTGTCCTGGCCAGGGTCAGACCTCTGCCACACTTGGTTGTCCAGAGGGCTCTTAGGGCACCAGCTATGAAGCATGGTTTCCTCTGGCTGCTGAAATGGCAGCACAATTCCTCTGCAGTTTCTAGTGCCAATCCTCTAGAGCATGTCCGGCAACAAGTGAGCTCATATGACTTGAAAATAAGGATGAAATACCTCATCAATCTGAAATCCATTCTTCTGGGGTGCTTGTCTGGATGTAAAAAAAAAAATAAAA
>VYXC01005870.1:16982-32692 GCA_013397175.1 Platysteira castanea
GTGGATAAATTATATTTTTCCTATGTCAACTGTTTGTTATCAGAGGAAATGTCCTCAGAGTCAGGACTTGCTGTTTTTTGTGTTTTATCTGTGCAGCAAATTCCATTAAGTGAAATTTAATGCCAAAGCTCTAAGATCTGCATTCCTGGGTAATGACTGTTTGGGGGGCATTGTCTTTGAATCAGGAGCAAACACAAGCTGATAAAACACTTGTTGGATTATTTAGTCATGCCATCTTTTGCTGGATAGTTCACACACACATACAAATCACTAGAGGCAAAAATATTTCCTAAGTGGAACATTGATGATTCCTGAAAGATAAAGCAATGGTCTCAGGCAAGAAAGCAACCCTACTGGTGATTAAGCTGTTCCTGACATACATAACAGCCTGGACAAGATCTCCTTCTGCCCCCTCAGAGTGAAAAATCTTGTTTGTGCATGGCAATGTTGTGCAGCAACACACACACGGGGGGGAAAGAAAACACCCTATTACATCTTCTCAAAAATGTTACTTTGGCTGATTGTTCATTGCTATGCACCGTGTAATTCTGTAGCAGCTAGAATGAAGCCAAAGAGTCTTCTTCCCATCTGTAGAGACTGCAAAGCAAGTTGGGGCAGAACATCTTGCTCTGCTCAGGGGCAAAGGCTCTGACAATTATCAAGCCTTGTAAGAGAGTTTTCGTTAGGGAGGCACTGCACTGCTTGCCTCCCTCATAGCTTGCTGTGCTTCTCCAACTGGAAACTCATCACTGGCACGTCAGTGACCAGGGGTGAAGGGCTCGTCTCCTTCTTCCCACTCCTCCCTCCTGTACCCTGTTATTTTCAGGATACAAGAGAATACATAGACGTAAGTATCAAACCTACTACTAGCCTGGTAGCACGACTCTGTGAAGACCCTCTTACAGCATTGCTGTTTGTAATAGAAACAAAGCTTTTGTTGTTTTTAACTTGAGGTTGATGAGCTAACAAAAATCAGCATCTTACTGTTGCGGTCCGGTTTACACCCAGAAGGGCAAAGAAAACTAAGTCTCTGTGTATAAACGGGAAAAAACTTAGAAGGTTCAAAATACACCCAAAAACGAGATTAAAATCAAACGAGGTTAGATGTTGGTGCCAAAAATTTGATACATTTTATTTAATAGTAAAGGAGGCAAAGAGAAAGAAAGAGAAAGAAAGAGAAAAGAAAGAAAGAAATAGAGAAAGAAACAGAGAAAGAAGTGTGGGTGGGAGGTGAGGGACAGGGAGAGGAGACAGGGGTTAGGTAGAAGCATATCACCCATCCAGGGGTCCCAGCAGTGTCTCGTTACTCCCCCCCATCTGGTCTTATGGTGGTGAGGGTTCCCCGTCACCACTGCATGCTCATCTCCACACGCCAGAGTAATGAATCCCGTGGATTAATACACGTTTTGGGCAGGTGGGAATGCCCACGTGCCTCCCTTGCAGGGGTCAGCATGACCCTGTCCCTTGCCACACTGAGGGGCTGTTGCATCATCCCTGGTGATCTGGAGCAGGGTCTGGGGACCCTCAGGAGGGAGCCTTTGAGGGGCNGTTTTCCCAGACACAGGTGGTCACTGTGACTCTCACCAGAGGCTTTTCCAACACACACCCAAAGCCTTTCTCCCCCCACCCTTTGGTGCGAGGGTCTGTTCGAGCCTGGCAGTGGACAGCCCTGGGGCCATGATCTCCACCTTGGAGGTGTTAAGCTTGTGCTTTGTGAATGTCCTCTGAGTTGTTACTTTATTTTACCTTCATCAGTGAGCGGTCCAGGGCCTCTCAGAGCCCAATTCTGAGTGTGGCAGTCTTCTCTGCAGCTTTTGTACTGCAGTTTGGAAAGTCCTTCATGAAAATGTTTAAGTCATAAACTCTAATATTTCAGTGTCTGACACTTACCTGCTAGGTTGCAAAATACAGCTTGTTCACATGACTTGCTTGCCCAAAAAGCAAAAACTGTTGGATTTGTTCAGACCTCACAAATGGACACAAGGTCCAGAGCTGTCTAATAATTGTTGAAATGCTACAGCAGCACAACTGCCATGATGATCCCAGGCCTAATGGTGCTCAGGTTACATGACAGATACCTACATGGTCTAGATCCAGTTCTGAGACCACAAGCGGGCTGTCAAATTTTGCTAGCCACTAAATGGTCAACTAAAGCTCATGCACAGAGACAACAGAAAGACTTCTTCCAGAACAGGGAAATTTTATGCTTCTCAAGCCAAGACTGGGCCAGGAGCAGTCTTCTTCATCAGTCTGCCTTACTGAGGTACATGAGGTCATAGTCCACAAGAGAAGACTGCCCTTTGGTTTCTTTTACAAAGGAACGTTTTTCACAGACTACCTTCTCTGAGTTGCCAGTGCTGACACTGTTTTACATAAGGGGAGATGTTGCCCTAGAATTCTGTAAGCCTTCTGTTTTTAACCTTGGAGTCAGATTCTTTCTCACAGTTTTATGTAAATAGTAGCCGATGTTTACTTAATGGTGTTTTCTGTTTTTCATTCCTTTTGTGATAAGAGAACTTTGATGAGCACCTTTCTTCTCCAGTGAGATGGAGAAGGAAGTGACATGCTCCCCAATCCCTTGTGGAGTTGGGATGCGTATAAGAATAAGATAATGTCAATAAATCGATGTCATATCCTCCTTTCTGCTGAACCTGGCAGGTGTAAGAGCCTCTTTATTGTGTCTCCTCGGACATAGGGAGACAGAAAACCACGGATTGTAGCAAAATTTTAGTCTGCAATATCCATTAATTGACTACTCTTTCTTAGGCCCCCATTTTCTCTGAACAATGGCTCAAGTGCTATCAACTGGTTGAGAACATCTCTGCATGGTGGAGTGACAACTCAGGTCTGCAGAAACAGCTAAGGAATACATCTCTGACCTCTGCTTTCAGATCAGATGCAGCGGCTTTTTAAGGCAATGAATAGAGAGGTTTTAGTGCCAGGAGGAAAAGGACAAGCTTAGACCTCTCTAAACCTGGCACAAGCAAGCTGCAGAGGACTAGAGCAGAGCCAGAAAAGGTAACCTCTCCCTGGATCCCCAGCATAAACACTTGTCCAGCTCCTAAACAGAGTGCTCCTGTCTTTGCACAAGAGAGCACAGGCCTGTACTGAGCAGCCACAGACAAGAGGCAGCAATATGGGATGAGGGAGAGAGCAGCTCAGATCCTTGCCTTGATGGGTCTATATTAGGTATGAGGCAGAAATATTGGCCTTCCTTTCTCAAAGTGAAAAATAGCACTTCATGCACCAGCTTACTGATTACTCCAATGCAAGGCTTCTGCAATTTTCCTGCTGGAGCTGCTCATTGCAGGGTGCCTTAGCTATTGTAAGGGCAAAGACTTTTGCAAATTGACAAGCTGCAAGTTGAAACTTGCAACTCTGCAGCCTGCCTTCTATTTGCAACTCAGTACTTTTTCACCCAAGATGCTGTGGCTGTGTTTTGCAGTTCCTCTGCTGGAGTGTTCTCTTTTTGTTGTTTTGCTGCTGTTCTTGTTTTTGTTGTTTTGCTGCTGCTTCTCTTTTTTTTTTTTTGTTGCAGACTTGACTCTGTGCTGTGATGGGCTCCTGCAGAAAGTGACTGCCACAAATCTGAGAGTTCTGCCTGCTTTCCCCATTTTTCCCTGCCTTGCTTTGGTTTATACTTGGGAGCCCGTTTTATGTCTGCACAAAAATCAACAACCAGGTAGCGTGCAACAGTCACACCTGAGCAAGGGGTGCTTTAGTGTGGACTTTAGCCCGTAAGCGGGGAGCACCCGGAGGGAGTCTGTGTGACTAATGGAAAACTATGATTGTTGTGGTGAAGTATTACAGGGGATCATCTGCTGCCCTGGAGATAAAAACAGGAAGAGGACACTTGTGTCTCCATTGCCTCTCTCTCGACTTGTTGCCAGAGAGGTTTTTCTTGCTTTTCCTTTCTTTTTGTCTCATTCAAATATTATTTTCCCCAAAAAGTAACATCTGCCATAACAGTCAATGCCTTTTAACAGCTACAGACACTGCTAATAGCTGTGCCTCTGTCTCAACATGCTTTGTGCAGGATGTTCTATGCTGTATCAATGACAAAGCCAGGGAAATGACAGTCCTTGGGTAAGGCCTTATCCAGGAGCCATTGCACTCATGAATTCATGTTTCAGTTCTTGGATTCCTCTGTGCTGCCTGCAGAGTTGCAGGTGTAGTCTGTGGGATGGTAGGGGATCTCTGAGGGCTCCTGCAGCTCCCAGTCTGTGAACAGTCATGCTGGAAACCTCGGTGCCCAGATCAGTGAGACTGGGACGCCTGAATGTCCCTAGGAAATTGCATGTGTATAACAACTCCAGCTGAGTGTGCTAGGTCCCTAGCCTGGCAGAAGGAGTACCAGGCAAGCAGGCTGATGGCCAGAAGTCCTGAGCAGCATTCTCATGCCTGTGATGGAGTGGTAGCTGATGTGGGTTGCTACAGTAGATGCAGTAACACAAACCAGCTGTGAAGCTTTTTTAACCATGGCCCAGTAAACCTGCTAGAAAATAATTGATCAACCAGCCAAAGTTCATTAACTACAAGAGGTCCACAAAACACTGCTGCTCTTTCTGCTGTGTAGGGGTGTCAGTTGCTCTCCTGTAAGGAAGGCTTGTGTTTGGGAATGTGAGTGTCCAGCTGGAAAGAGTGAGAGCTGGTGGGCAGCAGCTACTTTGTGGGATTGAACGAATACAACTGTTTTGATGAGCTCTGTTCCCAGTGTTATTGTGATTATGATTTAATTGTTCATCTTTTGTCACAGGCATTTTTAATGGGTTAGGCATTTGATTTCCACACTGTCATTAAACCCACGCTCTAGCTCCAGAGCACTCTGTCCTTCTGCTGACCTGTTGGCTTGCTGAGCCTACAGGGTTAAGGTATTGGAAGAGACACGATTTTGGAAAAAATAGGCAGCTCGTCCCACAGTGGGTAGGAACCATCTGAGGCTTCATAGGTGTCAGACAAACACAGCAAACAGATGACATCAGCTCCAGATAATGAGACAAAAAGGACTCACATCTGTTAAGAAACGCTCAGGGCCAGCTTCTGACACCCCGTGACTCTCCTGACTGCCTTACTTGTGCACGTGTGGACTTGGAAAAGATACTGGCAATATTTTCATCAGGAGGTGCTCCTGAGAGGGGGGAGTGGAGTGGTCTGGGCCCAAGTGCTACTAAAGTGCTAATGCTCCGGAAGTCCCGGGAGCCAGCATTGTCTAAAGGATTAGTACAGTAATTAACAGGCTCTCTAAACACCTCCGAGTTTCCAGAAGTTCAGCTTTAATGACCTCACTCCAGAGGTCGAGGTTTCCTGGCTAGACTACAGCCAGTAGAGGTTATTTGAACTTTATGCAGTTCAGCTAGGTAGTATAATGATTTCAAAAACAGGAGTTTCCCTCATCACAGCATTACAGCACAGGATATGCCTGTATGTTCTAGTGTGTATCTGCACTTTGTTACTGAGGCCAGCCTGGATTTCCAAGGATCTAGAGAAGCATTAGGCTAGCTTTGGGAGTTGTTATGCAGGCACTGCCACTGGAACATGCAGATGGACCTCAGGAAGTCTCAGCGTTCAATGCAACATTCCACCGGGGCTTCTCTTGACTGCGCAAATCTTGCCTCTTCCACACCACACCTCTCCCTGGCATCGTGGCAGGTCTCTGACCCATTCTCGGGGTGCCTTTTATTCCTCTCCCAGAAAATTGCTCAAGCATGGCAGTGAGGCCACCTCACGGTTACCACTGGGTGAGCACAGCTCTCTTGTATCAGGTGGTGGACGCAGCTGAAGCATGGCTCAGGACCAGGGCATCCTGAAGCCTGCCTCTGAGCATCCCTTGCCAGCTCCCCAGGGCAGGGAGGCAGCAGGTGGGTTGTTATTGCTCTGTGCTTCCTGTCTCAGACCCTCTTTGAGCAGACCTCCTCTCAGGAGGAAAATCATGTAATCATAGGTCAGACACCACCTGGTTTTGGGTCTTAAGAGAAGTTGTCCCTGTTCTGACCAGGAGATTGCTAATGCTCCTGCAGGGCTCAGGGCAGGCCTCTGCTTACTGCTGGAGGGAATTCTCTAGCCCTTCCCAGGAGAGGTCTCCTTCCCCCTCCTACTTTCTTGACCTTTAATTGGTGGTTCTTTGTCCCAGACTATAATGGCCAGCAGTGTCCTTCTCTGTTTCATTCTCCCTGACACTTTTCTGTCCCCTTTCCAAACCTCCTGGACTGCAGCAAGAAACATGCACAACGGCACTTAGAGTTGGGGCAGCAGGCAGAGCCCATCCCAGGTTTCTGGCTGCACGGGCAGAAGGGCTGTGCCATGCTCCTGGCTGGTTTCCACGCTGTCCTGTCCTGTCCTGTCCTGTTCCACATGCTATCTCTGCTTCTATCCATCCACAAACGATGGTGATCAGGAAAAGTGTGACTGGTCTAGGGTTAAAGCAGTCCTTCATTCCTCCTTAACCCAACTCCATAGTCTTTCCCCCTCTCTCTATCTCTCTCTCTTCAGCTTTCTCCAGGCTCATCTCTTTGGGATGCCCTTCCCACACGGCTGTGGGGTAGGCTGGAGGAGCCCAGGGGGAGAGGCAAAGAGCCTGCCAGCTCCTCCAGGTGCTGTCCTTCTGTCATGCTGTTGGGGTCTGCCAGCAGGACAGCTGGTACCCTCAGCTGTACAAAGCAGCCTGAGATACTTAGCACAGAGTCTGTCATCTCGTGCCTGAGGGTGAATGCAAGAAGAGCGAAGGGGAGGGAATACCTCTCCCCACTGTGCACCTCTTAGGAAGAAAAACAGTTTGTTATGATGCCAGAGCACCAACCATGTTATTGCTTAATTTGCCTTTCAGGCTTTTTGCAAGGCTTACATCATAGCCTTTCAGTTCAGACCCATATGTTATCAGCTGCTAAAAGGACTAATCTGAAAAGTATCTGACACTGTAACTCTCTGAGTTGCTGAAACAGTTTAAACAGATACACCATGCTTCTGTTAACACGCTTAGACACCCATAAAAACATGCTAGTCACACAAATAGATATTTTTCTGCCCCGGAAACCAAAGATTATGTCCAGTTTTGGGACAGATGTCATCCTGAAACAAGGAATTAAATAGAAGTTTTTTTAAGGATAGGAATAGACGAAAATGACCTTTGAAACTCTAGTTCAAATTTGACTCCCTCAGGTAGGTACCTGATCAAGTACTCCATCTGATACTCTGGACTGTAGAAAATGGCCAGTGTTTGATTGATGCCTTGCATGCAAGTCCAAATCCAGCCCTTCGAGGAATTCACAGCTAATCCCAAAGGCTGGGTAAAACTGTCTGGAGTTGCTGGCCCTGTCAGACTCCACTCCCACTGAGCCTGACATCATGGTGGATGAGATGTCTGCATTTTTCTTGTTTATTTGCCCTTCTGTTTTGTCATGATCACAGGAGAGTTTTTGGTCTTTGTATATGGGCTTGTGTCTCTGGTCAGTACACTTGCTTTTTAACTCTTTTCCTGGACACTTTCCATCCCAAAGCCCCAGCTGGGAGATGCCACCAAGCTTATCTGCTGTATTTGTCTTCCAGGCACCAGCTCAGGATATTAGTGTGATTAATCCAAAGCAGGAGCTTGAATTTAGCCCTCTGAGATGAAAAGGAACTCCTCTGCTGGGAATCCTGCATAAAATACATCAGCCTGGGAGCTGGATGACATAGCGTTTTCACCTATAAACTGCTGGCCCAGTCCTGCAAGGGAAGAGCTGTGTAGCAGGCTATAGATAGTCTGCCTTGAATAGACTGGGTCTTTTCAAAGCTGGAAGGGGTTATTGCCATTCACTTGAAGTGCCTCATCCTGAAGTCCCTTAGTGAGAGACCAGGTATGGGCAGGTAGAAGGCAGCAAAAGTGCATGCTGGATACAGCAGATCCATCCCTCCCTATACCAGGCACTGGAGGGATGTCTAAAAAGAAATTGCATATTTGGAGAAGATAACCGAATCCAATCCTTCCAGAAGGCTCCTAGAGGAGATGCCTTGGCCGAAGCTGAGTCAGTGTCCTTGAAGCAATTTTTTATTGCCTGCCACAGAACAGCCTGAGAAGGCTGACATGACTAAACAGACTAATATCTACTTTCCCAGTCTCTCTGCCTCCTTTTAGTACGTCCTTTTTAATGACTCTTTGCAGCAAACAGATCATTGTCTGGTGGCCTCAGCATTACTGGCTTGAGTACTGAATCATTTGCACAATCCATATGTGTGCTGTCTGCACTTACGCAGTTGGGACAGTGCCGCTTGAAGAATACACACCAGAAAACATTTATTATATTTACTATAGCTGGTGACTAGGTTAAACACTGGAGATCTAACAGATTTATTTGTAAAGATCGCATTAATTTCAAAATTAATTGACACTGTTCAAAGACTGGATAAGACAGACTCCCTGCATAAGACAGAATCAAGAGGCTACAGGGACTTAGTAGCAACTGAGACCGTACCCCGGTTTTCCATTTGTTTTGTCCATAACTTCTGGAAACCCTTTCCTACTGCATTCATTTAGCCTTCAGCACGCTTAATATGAAATTGACTTTTCCTGCCCCCTTGCAGAGTTTTCAAATGCATGAATAGCACTGGATAGGATAGATCAGCATTAAAGTGAGACCATCAATCTGATCAAATTTCTGGCTTGCTCTCGTTGCCTACAGCAACTCTGTCTACACATCCAGAAAATGACTTTCTAGGGGGCTGCACTTCAATGCACAGTTTGACTCAAAAAAAAAAAAAATTAATTAACCTTCTTGACTTTTACCTTGCTTAGGCTATTTCCCACTTCCAGAAGTGTCTTTTATTTCTCTTCCAGTTGCATGGAAACCAAAATGTAACTTAGTTCCCGCAACTAAAAAAGAAACCAGACATGCATTTCAACATGATTACGGCCTTTATGTTTCTTTTTCCAGGTACAGTTTCAAGTGACAAACTCTTAGAATTGCAGGTATGTCTTAAAGAGATGTTTTTAATGAAAAAGTTGCAACAGCTAGGGAACAAGGGACTTTCTGCTCCATTTTGTGCAAATCAAAAGCAATGGAGTGTCAATGCTTTAGAGCAGCCTCCTCCAGCAGGTGAACTTGTGTGGGTCAAATTGCTAGCAGAGACAGAGATTTTAGTAATTATAGCTACAACAACTGGTATCAGATATAAATGCTGCTGGGCTCCTTCTTGTGAGAAGGGGTGCAGGTTCAGTAACTGTGGGGGACACAGGTTTTCAGTGGTGAAAATAACAGAGATGGCCAGGGGTCAAGGTGTGCCACTGAACTGTCTACCTTGGTCTATCTTCACCTTTCACAGTGCCTGTCCCTGAAGGTCCTGTTCAGGTGGACCACTCCTTTCCTTGTGGCTAACCTAAGAGGACTTCTCTGTCTGTATACACCAGTTAATTTTCCATCTGTGAATAACTGCAGAGAGATGATGCTCTGTGAGAGCCTAGCTGAGCCTCTGGGCTGAGGCATGCCTGTCCTATAGGCCATGTCACAGAAATGACAAAACTGGCAGTGCCAAAGTGCAACCCAGTGTCAGTCCTTGCAAGAAGGCCACAGCACACCTCAACAAACCCGGTTTACCAGCTCCCAGGGTCCTGTGGGGCAGCAAGAAAATGTTACCTGCTGCTAATCCCTCTGCAGGAACAAAATCACAGTCCTCTGCAAGTGAAAAGCTGCACCAGCTGGGATAAAGCATGGCAAGACAGCAACGCCTTTTTCAGAAGGTGCCTTGGCTGCAGCCACCCTGGAGTTAAGCTGAGCTCTCAGAGAAGTATTAGATGGGCAAAAGATCAAAAGGCAAAACTTCGTCCCCATCTGAGAGTAAGGAACGGTGTGTTGTTTTCTAGTGTGCTTTTGTTGTCTGAGGTCTGGGTAGAATTAGACCCAGACTAACCAGGACAAACATCAAACTGAGGATTAGGCTCAGCACTTAGGTGGTGTTTTAGAAGCTGAGTGTATTTCTACTCAGAAGCAGCAAGGACACAGGAATGCTCTAGTGAGCACCACTCGGACGTGGCACAGGCCTGCTGCCTGGCACAGTTCCTCGGAGTCATTAGTGGACAGCCATATGAACATGCCCCAGACAATGAGTTAAGTCACTCTTCCTCCATTCTTAGTGTAAATGAGGAAAGGCTTCGGTTCCTGGAAGCCTACTGCTATTAATTGCTGAAATCCACTGTAATTTTGTTTTTGCTGTGGAGAGTCTCAGTTCCAGGAGGGCAGCAGACCTCTCCCTGCAGCATGGCACACTGTCTTAGTGATCGTTTTGTTTCACATCTATTTTCCTCCAGTCCTGATCGCACAGGAGTAACTTCTGTCATGCTGTTTCTGGCCACTGTGCATAATTGTTTGCAATGGACAAGAAAACTGCAGCTTCTTCAACAGCTTCTAATGAAGCTGGATAATACAATAGTCCCATGTTTCATTCCTCCTTGTAGTGCTTGCTCTTGATGTCCAGCAAATGTGTTCCTGTTAACACAGGAGACAGGAGAGATGGCTGCTGTGCACAGCCTCTCTAGAATTAGCTTTCTAAGAAATAATCGAAGTGCTTGTCCTGTCCCAGGCCACTGCACTCTGGCTGCAGCGTGTAGGTGTTAGGGGAATGAGGTCCACGTGTGGGCTCAAAACAGAGCTGCAAGTCCCAGCTACTCAGCCCCAAGGCCCATGGTGCTGGCCCTAACAGGGGTGGGGCATTCCTAAGTGTTAGAGCTATACTGAGTTTTTACTCTCTCTCATCAGCAAGAAATTTACGTCACTCCTTTCCCATTATGCCTTCTGAACTGTTCCTGCCTTTCTTCCCCAAAGGTCCTAAATGCTCACTGCTGATCACCTTCTTGCCCTATTGTTGTGGTGCACTAAGATACCCTATTCCACGTGGAGATATACTAGGCAGTCGATAGAAAATGGGAGCAGCAGAGAGATGATCTTTGCTTCCCTGTCTTTGAAGCTGGTCATGGCCTATTTCACATGCACTCTATAAAGTCATCTTCTGAGGACCAGACATCATGGAACAAGACCAAACTGTATTACTGAGCACTCCAAGCAGCTTTGTTGTCTCCCAGCCACCAGCAGAGATATTTTCCTCTCCTTTTCTAGCAATGGCACCAGACTCAGACAGACTTCTGTTCTAGGGTAATTTCAAGTACTGGGACATTACATGGGACTGGTATTTCATATTTCAAACAGGTCATTTGCAGCTGAAACTTCCTGCAAATTAGATGAGAGAGAACCCAAAAGTATGGTAAAAAACTGCAGCTATAACAAGGTTATGTACTACATAGCACTGTGACATTATCACTGTCACTTACATTACTAGAATTAGCAGTCCTATTTTTAATCCCAGGCATTGAATTAGTGATTACTATTAGCAAAACAGTTGTTCCCGAGCTGCCAAACCTCTGCAGGTTTGTGAATGAAGGCAGGGAATATACATTATTTCGACAGGATATACATTATTTCGAGGAATATACATTTTGAGAGGCTTCAGAGTGCTCCTCTGCACAACAAAACTGTGGTGATATTGAGGCTAATCAGCACGTGCAAATCAGGGCTACAATCCTTGTAGAAGGTTTTCTGCTCCAGGGCAAATCGTTATTCTTCAAAGACCAAGAAAAGCAGCAAAGTTTCTCCTGGGAAGGGCAGGGGTGAAGACCCCATGCATTTAACCCAGTTCTTTCCATTTCTATGTTAAAAGCAAACAACTTTTTCTTCTTTAGGGAAGATCAAAAGCATAAAAAATTCGTAGGTAGGATTCTTTTTCCCCAACTACTTGAGAGATTTTGCACTTTCCCAAGCCCCCCCTCCTGAATACGACCTCAGGCATCTTGCCTGCTTAATGCAATAGTGGAAAAGGTCGTTCCAGAAAGGCAGAATTCAGCATATGCAATATAAGTAATTTTGTATTTGGACTGAATCAGATATAGTGGTGAGAGAGATGGTGTGTAATTTAGTACAAGATTACACACAAGATGGTGTGTAATTTAGTACACTCTGAGTACAAGAGTGAGAGGTAGGACCACTATGGTTAGCCATAGAGGTATTTCCAGCAGAAATGTCATCTGTTGAGCACAAGTTTAGCTAAGTAGCCCTGTGGCCAGTACATGCTTGGCTCTCTGCTGTCACTGCTATTTTGCTATCAGCAACAAAGGGGACAACCTGCCCCCTTAGAGGGACACCAGCTTGCAAAATCTAGGGGTGTCTCACGGAGAGATCAGACCTTTGGAGTTACTAAGGAGTCTTCTGCGAGAGTGTACGTTTGGGTGAGTGCAATTATGCGGTTTGGGCGAAACAAACATCCTGCGTGGAGAGTGGATGATATCCAGCAAGTCCTTGCCACACAGGTACAATGATTATCTACAGGTGGATAGGACAGCTGGTTACAGAACTGTAGTCACTGGACACTCATGTCAGTGCAAGGGTGAGGTTCCACGTTGGTAGTGGGTGAGACCGTCTGCTACTGGGTGCTTTTCGTACCCCTAGGCTTTGAAGGATGCTAACCCAGCCTGCAGGCTGCAGGTTTCCATTGCACTTCACCAGCTCAGCTCTCACCCACCACCCCTCCAAGAAATCAGGGAAAACATTTGCTCTTTGGTGCAAGAGATTGTTCAGCTTCTAAGTCACTGGATGCCTCAGTTCTGAAGTAATTCTCACTACCATAGCTGTCATAGCAGAGTACTGACACAGTGTCTGGTTTCAGGCCAATACACAGAAAGTCAAGCCATGCATTTTTTTCCTCCCCTGGCCTCGAAAGAGCACTGCTGGTATCCTGAGTGTCTCAGCTTGCTCCAGGGAGAAAGCTCTGGCTAGGTGTCTTCAAGCTGCGGGTCTTCCCTGCCAGTGTGGGAGCACTTAAGACCCCTGAAAGCAAGCTGCAGCCAGGAACAGCTGAACCTTTGGAACCCCCACCCATGCCAAGGGCTCGATGCACCACAGCTCACTCAGCCGCCTGTTTAGAGCAATACTCTGAAATACTTTTGGAAGTCCCAGGGCAGCAAGTCTCTGGGTGACAAACTGCAAGGGGGCTCGAAAATTGAGCATCATCTGCTCTGAAATTGAGCACCATCAGTTTCCACAGGCAGTATGGTCCACTTCCCAGCACCTCCGTTTGAGACGAAGAGTGTCTTGCTCGGTGTATGTGACAAAGCTAAATATGGACTCTTTGGCAAAGTTGTTTATCTTTTACTTCTGAGACAAAACCTCATAGCATCAGCTTTGTTCTGCTCCCCTGCATAAGCTCTTTCAATTTTTCAAAATCTAAATGGTGTGGTGCATGCATGTGGGAAGGAGGTGGGAAACAGACAAACTCAGCTCTTTTAGATCCTCAACCAAAAATCTTTTCAAAGAGTAGCCTAGAAGTATGTGCTGACACTGATGATGTGATCCTGGTGAAATACCAAAGCAGGAGCAGAAAGCATGCTGTTCTGCAGCTGAAGACCTACAGCAATCACCTTGGGACTAAGCTGAGAGCTGTTCTGCTGCTGAGCTAGTACAGCTCTTGTCAGTCACATGAAGTTGTAAGACAGAAAGTGAAGTTTACTGAAAATACCATGGTTTCCACATCTGAAGCCCTAGAATGGCAATTTCAACTAATTATCAGAGGCACAGAAATAATGAGATAAGCTCTGGACTGTACTGGACAGTAAAATAAAGAGCTTCATGAAGAATCACTGTGAAAATAATCCTGCTACCTGGACTTTATGTTACCTGAGCTTCAAACCTGCTACCTCAGTAATCAGAGCTTGTAACAGGTCATGTAAGTTCTATTTGAAGGAAGCTGGCACTTGGAAATGAAAGAAACTGCATAAGAGCTCCTTTCTGCTGTTCCATTGATATGACCCAGAACGTGTGATTTAGTACCATGACAACTGAGAGGTTGATTATAAAACAGACACAAGATAGCTGTAGTCTGCCAGTTCTTATTTGGAGTTTTATTACTTTCAGCTTTATTTCATAATCATTACCCATCAGATAAATACTGCATGTTTTAGTTGGATATGATGAGATGGTGTGTGCAGATACTAAGTTGACAGAATTACAGGGCATTTTCAATTATCAAAATGGTTCATGTATCACTCGGATGGCATTATTTTGTTTTCTGGAGCTTTGATTAGGGGATGATTTTAAAACTGTATGCTGTATTTCAGGTTCCTGTATTTATACTGTGGCATTCATGTAAGTGGCCTTTATTTCCTGATTTTTGAGTTACTGCTTTCACAGCACTAGTAGTTCCCTTTGCTTTTTCTAGGAATGAAGCTGTAGGCACAGGTCTTCTCATATGAGCAGATTACAGTCCATTTCTGTGGAGGATCTGACTCAACACCCTCAGCTTTGGCACCTTTAGGGTGAGAAAGGGGAGCACAAGATGGGAACACCCTGAGAACCAGAACATGGGACAAGAATTGTTCTTTTGAAATTGTCTCTCTTTGCCACATACAGAGGGCCCATTTGGGCATCTTTAGTGACTCTTTTTTTTGTTTGGGATTGGATCCATTGTTCTAGGGTTATTTCAATGAAATGAGAGGCACATGGCCACCCCTTACCCTAGCTGGAGTCCCCTTAATCTTCCACCCTGCCAGTCCCTTCTCAGCTCAGGCCCTGTGAAGGCTCCTCTGCAATCTGTGACCCAGTTTGGGGAAGAAAGAGGCATTCCCTTTCCATATCTTCACAGCTGTACAGGACAAATACCACTCTCAATTCTTCCTCTCTGAGGTGAAAAAGTGTTTCCTCTTGGATGCAGGCAGTGTTGCAGCTGCTGAATGGCCTTGTTGTGACATTTTTTCCTTTCCTGTCACCGAGCATGCACAGAACACCAGGAAATCATTACAGAAAATGGAGAGACTGTGTGTGTGTGTGTGTGTGTGTGTGTGTACACATAGAGAATGCATAACCCAACTGATGCAGTAATGTGTAGGGTAGGTTAAAATACCTCCCACACAAAATCTGGCTTCTGAAGCATGGCTCCAAATTGGCCATTACCAGAGTAATGACTTAATCAGTTGTTAACAATCGCTGTACTCCCTACCAACCGATGTGCATATAACCTTGCAAAGACTCCCTTGACACCGCCTCTGCTGCTGTCATCAAATGAGCTGGCCTTATTTCAGGGGTTTTCTATGCACTGCTGCCAGGGTTCCTCTCCAAGGCATTGCATCCAGTGCAGGGAACTCCTGCTATCTCCAAGGGAGAAAAACTAAGTGGAAATTTAGCAGCTGCCATTTATGTTAGAAGTCCAGTTTCCAGCTAAGGTTGGTGCTTGGTTAAGGAATTAAACCTTAGATAGTGAGGTCTAGCTTTCAAGGAAATTAATTCCATTCATGCTGAAGGCT
Source organism: Platysteira castanea (assembly GCA_013397175.1). Taxonomy (NCBI): domain Eukaryota; kingdom Metazoa; phylum Chordata; class Aves; order Passeriformes; genus Platysteira; species Platysteira castanea. Next base: position 32,293 of record VYXC01005870.1, read on the forward strand.
TTGTCTCAGGTATTGACAGTCCCTGCAATGCTTAGAAAGTGCAGCACTCTAAATACCCTCTGGAATCACAATACTGTCCCCAACCCCAGTGATGTGGCAACCTTTCTAGATGTGCATGGGCCTGATCTTGTTTCACGTCTTCCTTGCTGGGAGTTGTGGAACTCTCCTTTAGTCCTTGTTTTCATGGGTGGAAATGGGGACATCAGGAGCCTATCAGTGCTTTATGACATTTGTCCTGCCAGCCTTAGTATGGAGACATGTGAAATTATTTTGCAATCAGTAGAACTTTTCTAATGAGAGCTACTCTGAAATGACTCCAACAAAAGGTCATAGCATCAGGCAGAAAAGGCACTCTGGGATCAGAAATCCCCAAGGCTCCATGGTTTTGTTTGTTGTTTTT
>VYXC01005870.1:32717-72872 GCA_013397175.1 Platysteira castanea
TTTTTTTGGAAGGTAAAATGAGATTTAGCCCTGAAAGTGCCATTGCCAAGGGTCTGTTGTCACTAAAGACGAGTTATCAGGCTCATAACCTATGCACAGTCCATGTTGCTTTGCTTCTGCTACACAGGTTAATCATCAGTGACTAGCTGCAACATCTCAAGGCATTTGACACAGTTTTCTTCCCATCGGTTGTAACTGAGACAGAGAGAATTAACTTGGGGAATGCATTCTCCAAATCATGTGCTCATAACTGGGTGGAGTTGGCATGCTAAGAGCATACCCAGCTGTGGGCTGCAGAAATGAGAAGGGTTTGCTTGATTTTCCTGTAGTGTTCCCTGACGCCATCTGCTTCCAGACCTTGTGGAGAAGTGCAGAGGCAGAAGCTTGGCAGAGAAAGCCCATAGGATAAAGACAGCATGGACTGACAAACAACTTTTGCAAGGACAGACATTTGGGACACACAAGGATATGTTCCCTGAAGCCCTCTTGCCTGTATAAAATGTGGCGTGACGTCTTCAGTCCTGTTGACTGAGTGATTCTTAAGCTACTTAATTGCTTCAGAAATCCTCTCCTCCACTCCCACGCATGAAAGGCCAGTGGGGATACCTGAGGAGGGGTCCGTCTTCTCAAAGCAGTCCATTTCAACAGCCTGCAATGGAAGGACCATCCTTTTCTCCAGAGTAGCACTGTGCCATAATGTACTAGCTTGGGCTGGCTCTGAGGTGACAAGGCCCTACACAGCTGAGACACTCAGGTGAGGCAAACAGCCTCACAGGATCCCTCCACATGAAACAGAAAGATAGGGAAATTGTCCGAGGAAAACTGAGATCTGACTGGCCCACCAGGTATTTACTCTCTGTGTTGAGAACTGGGGAAGAGGGAGGGTGACAGAAAACCCTTGCCACTCATTCCCCCCCTCCGTCTCTCCGCCCGTCCCTCCATCCCTCCCTCCCTCCCTCTGTTCCTCCATTTCTCCATCCCTTCATTCTTCTAAGCCTTCCATTTCTCCATCCATTCTCAGTTTGGCATCTCATTCAGTACCAACAGGTAGGCCTGGAAGCGATAGCCCTGGGAACAAAGGGATGTGAAACACATCCAGGATGTCTTCACTGCGTTCCTCTCTCCTCTGCTCATGCCTAGCTTTCCTCCTCTTGTTTAATGCTCGTTAACAGCAAATGACTTTACGTACTTATTTAAGCACAGCCAGATGGGATATCTGCCCTCCTTCTCTCCAAGTGTGGCAGACAGTTGGAGAAGGGTAAGAGCAGCGCCAGTATACACAATATTTCCAATTTATACAATCTCCACATGTTTTCAGTTCAGTTATTTCCCACACCTGATGTGGTTTTCATGGATTTAGTAATCCTCACTGGATTAACGCCTAAAATCTGGCCCCCACCATGAACCTATGGAAACTTTAACAATCCACAATCTCTTGCAGCAAGTAATTCTCGAAGTTCCCTACCCTTTACATGAAAAGCTACATCTTTTCGGGAATATGGTGCCCAGTAGTTTTGATTGATAACTCCATTTCTTTTGTTGGAAGAAGTACTAAACATCCAGTCCTTTCCTACCTTCTCCAAGATAATTATGTTCCCACAGACCTTTTATATATTCTCTCAGCTGTTCTTTCTTTCAGAATAATGATACCCAGCCTACCCAGTGCTCCCCGGACCTCACCAGCTCCAGATATTTATTCACCTGGGTTGCCCTTCGAACCCTTCCCCATGATATTATTTCTATCCTGAGACAAGAAGACCAGGACCACTCACGGTATTTATGACCTGCAGAAATCATGGATTTATAGAGTGGCATGGTGATGCCATCTAATAGCTCCTAGCATCTGCTTTGCTTTATTGACTGTTGCTGAACAGTGAGGTGACATTTTTGTAGAGCAGGCTCCCACAGTCCCAAGGCTGTGTCATTTCTGCCCCGCCCCTAACTCCTCCCTCTTCCCAAACCCCATCCATCTTGAGTAGTAATGGTCAGGGTAGAGCTAATCATCCTAATTTAAGAAACTAAAAATGTATGTAGGAACAAAAGTGTCTGCCAGAGACCTCTGTAGGGACGAGTCAGAAATCTCAAGGAACAGTGGTCCACAACAACAGAACAAGACCTTTACAACAATGTTTGGATACAGAAAGGTGGTAGCTAGTGACCTGACACAGTCTGCTGAGCAGCTGGGCCAGGACCACACATAAACAATTTAATCCAGCACCTCTTTTACTGAAAATGAATAACAAAACCTTAATAAATCAACAATTACTTATTGCTGTATTTGGGGTAATAAATTCTTTAGTTTATCAGTAGCTTGTGGCTTCCATAGCATGTTCTTTGAACAGTTTGCCTTTCAGTTACATCCCCTTTCTCTCCTGAACAATAAATTAGCATTCATTTTTTTTTAAAGGAAAAGAGGGGAAAAAGAGGATATATTACAATTTTTTTTCAAAGCAAAAGGAAAAATGCAACATCTTTTTGACATATATCTTAAAATAATATGAGGATAACTTTCTCTGCGTGTTAGATGCCTATGCATAAATAATAAAGGACGTTATGTTATTTACAGTGTTACACAATAAACTAAGAGCGTCTCATTTAACACAATATCCATAAAGACAGTAAATAATGAAAACATCCACGTATGTACAAGATGTATTTACAATAGAATAGAGAATTACAAATGAAGATAATTGGCCATGTTCTTTGTCTGCCCTTCTCTGCAGCATTTCATAGGTGCTTGTTTGTTTCTTACTAGAAGTAAGTCCCAGGTGACGGTAAGGAGCCACACTGCAGGGCCAAGAAGTGCTCCACAGGCTGAGAGGTGTGTCCTTTGAGGAGACACCAGTTTGCTATCCTGGATGCTCAGGAATCTGCTTGCAATGTGTGTGAGAGAAGCAGGGAGATGCAGCATTGTTGTTTCGGAGTACTGGAAAGAAGGAGCTTTCCTGTTTCCCTGATAAAGGCAGTGATTGATCTCTTAAACCTGGGTCTGTTGGGATGGCTCAAGTGAGGAAGGGAATAACTGGGCCAAAAGGAGGAAGTAGGCTTTTTTTCTGTTACATGAGAACCTCTATGGAGCTGTAATGAGTTACACCCCTTAAACAGGCAGGCTGCACCAGGTTGTGCGCAACATAATCCAGCTATACACCCTTTAAAGAAGCCTTTTATCCTGGAATAATTCCTGCATATAAACACATACACAGGGAGAACTCATGGCTCAACTTAAATGATGTGGAAATAAACCAGGACAATCTCAACAACTTTGCCACCACTGGAATATTTCTCCCCCTCTTCAAAGTATCTTTCTTCTTGCCATGACTTTCTGCCAAACAGCTGGCAAGGGTTACACAGTGATGGCTCAAGGGTGTTGGGACTGCCTAGTTCAGAGGTCTGGGTAACGAAGCAAATATCCCCAACAGGGGAGCTGGCCTTTTCCATAGGCACTTGCTGGCTCTGCTCCGTGCTGCTGCAGCCTCCAGCCCCTTGGCCAGCAGGAGCTGGCTGCAGCCTGCCAGCAGCACCTGTGGCCAGGCAGACTCACTGACTTCTGGGTGTGGACCTGACTGATGTGAAACACCCTCACAATGTGATAAACACAGCTTGAGGGGTGAGCGTCTGTGTGTCCTCCTCCTGCTTCTGTGTGTGCCAAGCCAGGGCAATTCCCCAACTCACTGCTGCATGAATTGTGCTGTAAGGCTGGGTTCTTCACAAAGATCTAAGGGCTTAGGCAGCCATATCCCCAATTGTATTTTCTTGTTCTTAGGTCCGTGTGAAGTCTCCAGCCTAATTTCATGCTTGCCCTGTAACACGCTGTGTATGTTCCGAGGGGGAGGAAGAGCAGGAACTGCACAGCGTTTTGACTGGGAGGCACGGCGACAGAAGAGGTGTGACGTTTTTCACTAGACCTATGCCAAATAAATCTCACATGTACAGCTCCCAAATATGGAATTTCTCCTTCATTTTGTACTGTTCCTCTATAATAACAGTGTCAGTAGTCAAATAATCTACTCAACTTCAAGGCATGTTCCCTTTCCATTCTGATTTATCTGTCCAGGCTGTTATAGATACTTCAATGAGAGTTGGCCTTGTGAGTGATATACACTGGAGGAGTTTACAAAAGACCTGTGTTATAATCTGTACTCTGCCACTAAGATGGGTGATTTTGGGGCAAATCTCTTGTTTCTCTGCCATCCTTTTTCTGTCTCACCTGTCCTACAAAGTCTTTGCAGTATCAGAGGCATTCCTGAAAGGACAGATATTCAAGTGCCCCCAGAAACCCAACAGTGCAAATCCTTTGGAAACTCGTGGCCTTCATTAGGGAAGCCCACCTGGCCCTCTGTACTACTGAGTTGTGGACTTACTGGAGACGTGGATATTCTGCTGCATGGGATTGCAGATAAATAGGCATGACTAATAAAGGGATGAAAACAAGAATATGGTGTCTAGACTTTGTAGAGAGCTTTTGTTTCAGTCTGCAAAGGCAAAGTGTGTTCAAGTACATGCCAGCTAGGGAAAAATGGCAAAGTGGACTCAAGTCCAGAGAGCATGTATTTGCCATCTCCCACAGATTTCTCAAATAAGCAGTGCCATTTCAGCCACCACATAGCCCAAAGCTGTGCTAGTTTCCTAGCCTTTCGGTTCTACCACTAACATCCTAGTGGACAACTTTGTTTCCTATACTAAGGTGTCTTTTGTTCTTTTTCTGCTGAATCTGGTGTTCAGATAGACTCTTGCGTGTTCTTACTAATGTGATATGGTTATTTATACAGTGAGGAACTCCCTGATTTTTTGTCATCCTGGCAAAGAGCTTCTTTTGCTATACTTTGCTTTCAGGTCTCAAATCAATAGGACACCTTGTTCAGCAAAACTCTTAGGCACATGCTTAACTTCTTGCATGTGCTGGATGTGCCAGTGAGAGTCTAGCACATGCTGAAGGTAACTTTTGCTGGGATTAGCATAAGCATATGCTTGAACAATTTACTGAGCTGGGACTTTAGTTCCTCAGGTTTGCATCTCACAAAATTTCCTTGATGTATTTCTCTTCATTTAACTAGGACCAGAATGTGGCCCAAAGGATGAGCGTAGTTTGGCTGAAATTCTTTTTCTCTTGACAGGGCTCTTATTTAGAGCTCGGTAATACCTGTAAAACATATGTTCTCATTTTCAGAATCCCCAGAGTCTAGGAAAAACATTTGTTTTCCACATCAGTCCTGAGTCAATGCTGTGCCAACTGAACACACAACAAAAAATCAAAAGTATAGAAGAGGCAGAGTGACCCTGACTAAACTGATAGGAATTCAGTGCAAAAGAGGCCATTTGCTTCTGTCTGGATGGATGCATCTGCTCCAGCACTGACAGCATCCATGTTCATTACTAGTCAGTGACTTCAAGGCTGTCACTGGCTACACAAACGCTGATATCAAATAGTCACACATGGGTTACTACGGCTGTAACTCACACGGTGTGCTTGCCTTCATAAATGGGCTCTGCATCAGCCTTGCCTCTCTCAACCCAAGTAATGGAGTCAATAAAAGTGAGTGGAAATAAACTCCATGCATCTGCTTTGTCCTTCCTGCATGCCTATACTTTTTAACCATTCAGCAAATCAAGTTCTTCCCTGAAAAGCCTTTCTGCGTCCAAGAGTAAGCCTTACTCTTACAGCAACTCTAACAAGGTATTGCTAGAAGCTTGTCAGGGTTCTTTCTGAGGAAGAGAAAAAGGGGAAGAAAATTGAGGGGAAACAAAAGAATAAATCATATATTAGAAATCAGCATTAAAAAATAGAGGTGAAAACTGATTGCACTTTTATTAGTGGCATTTGTTGTCCAGCTAGATGTCTTCCTTGCTTGGTTACAGATATCTATTATATTTGCCCCATTAACATAAACTAATATAAATGCTTTCTTTTTTTAACTTTTTTTTTGTTTGTTTTGTTTTCTTTTTTTTTTTTTTTATTCCTTTTTGTTTAAATAGAATATTGGGTTCAAAGCCTCAGCTAACTTAAACCCATTTCCTAAGGGATAACTAGAACAATTAATATCTGGAAAATAATGAAATGGCAGCTCCTAGTAATTACAAGCTGACCTCTGATTAATAATATATTTGGTTTAAAATCACAGTATTACTTTCTTTCTATAAGTAACATTATTTAATGCAGGTTGGCGCTCTTTTTTTGTTTGTATGTTTTTTGTTATCCTGCTGTAATTAATAGTAGCATGCTGTTGGATCTACTATTGTCCCAGTGCTCAAAGAAGCAAACCTTTTGGCTGGCAGAGAGCAGACAAAACTCATCTCATCTACGGAAAGCCAATAAAAGTTCTCATATAAGAAATTTTTTTTTGTTGGGTTTTNTTTTTTTTCTTTTTTATCCTTTTTTTTTTTTTTTTTAAAAGTTTTTTTTTCTCCTTTCTGACTCTGTGTGTGTGTATATGTGTGTTTTTCTGGTGGAGTAGGGTGGGAGTGCCATTACAGGGCTTTCTGATTTGGGGATTCTACAGCAAGCGACCAGAGGGACTTCTGCAATTCTTGCAAATCATACATCCAGTCATTATAATGCAGTGCACAAAAAAGCTAGGACAACTGAGGGCTAAAAGGTTTTGCAAAATACTATGGGACAGCCATCATTGTAACTGTACAAAACTTGCTCTCAACTTAACATAACATAAAGGCACCATTGATATCTTTCCCCATTTTTGAAATACTGTAAAAAATTGCTACATATGGCACATAACACATTTGTACATACGTATATTTAATTTATAAAAGTTTTTTTTTTCCTCTCCTGTTTTCTATCAGCGGAATTGCTAAAATAAAATAAATTGTTTAATTTAAAGGTGGAATACTTCATTATATAAAATAAAGTTTTACATGTGAATCTATGTGTTTTATGTTTTATACAGCAATAGGGTCTTGGTTAGCTATCACACTGGACAACCTTGCTTGCAACTCTTCTGGTGTGGAGAAGCGGTTTGCCGGGTTAGTCCTGGTTTCAGCCAGCCTNGTTTTTTGTTATCCTGCTGTAATTAATAGTAGCATGCTGTTGGATCTACTATTGTCCCAGTGCTCAAAGAAGCAAACCTTTTGGCTGGCAGAGAGCAGACAAAACTCATCTCATATACGGAAAGCAAATAAAAGTTCTCATATAAGAAATTTTTTTTTGTTGGGTTTTCCTCTCCTGTTTTCTATCAGCGGAATTGCTAAAATAAAATAAATTGTTTAATTTAAAGGTGGAATACTTCATTATATAAAATAAAGTTTTACATGTGAATCTATGTGTTTTATGTTTTATACAGCAATAGGGTCTTGGTTAGCTATCACACTGGACAACCTTGCTTGCAACTCTTCTGGTGTGGAGAAGCGGTTTGCCGGGTTAGTCCTGGTTTCAGCCAGCCTGAAGGCAGCGGCTGGCTCCAGACTGGTCGCCCCGGGGTTCGGTATGCTCAGGAATGGTGTATCCTCACCTATTCTTTCATCTTCGGTTTCGGTCTCAGAGCTGCTGCTCTCAGAACTTGTGTCAGAGTCCACTTCCACCCTGCTGGAAATGTGGCCGTTGGGCTTTGTTCTTTTGACCCTCCGGCTGTTGGTGAGTTTCTTTGGAGGCTCCTGTGCTGGTTCGTACTCCTGCGTGGTCTCGTACTCCTCGTCCTCCACGATCCGCAGAGGGCTTGGGGGCAGGCTGTTGCTCTCGTGGGTGGCATTGTGGTGAAAGGAGTTGAATTGCTGAAGGTGGTGGTCGTACTTCTCGTGGAGCTGCAGTGGAGTCACCAGGAGCAGCGGTCGCTCCTCTTCTATGAAGGGACTCACCGCCACCGAAGGGATGGAGACGGTCAGGCTGGAAGCCGGTGGTGACATGGTGGAGGGGCGGGACTTGGGAGAAGTTGGAGTGTGAAAATCGACGGGTGACATGCGAGCTGGTGTGGTCATAGCTGAGACATACCTGAAGGAAAGAGATGGGGAAAGGTTGAGAGCACAGGAGCAGTGGTGACCTGTGAACACAGCAGCTCATGTGCACTGGGAGAGAAATGGCAGGGATCCCTTAAGATCCCCAGCATCCTCACACAGGGCTACTAAGGAAACTTTCCTGTTGCTATTAATCCTATAAACTGCTGACTTCTGGGACTCTGGGCAAAAACATTTGAAAGCAGGAGGAGCGCAGCAAAACTCCCAGGTCCCAGCCATGGAGATGCTGTAAATTTTTTGCCAGAATAACTTTCTGGAATGAATCCAGGAATGGGATTCAGAGACAGACAGGCTGCCAGAAACAAAATGCATTTGCAAGTATTTTCTCAAAAGGAAAACAGCTGCTGCACTTCTGGAAGGATTTGACCAGAATCTGGGGTGCATGCAAACAGATGGAGGAAAGAAAGGAAGGGAACTGAAGGATAGTCGTCTTGGGACTCCACCCTCTTCTGGCAACCACACTGTCTCAGGCTAAGGAGGAAAGTAATGTTTGGATAAAATCTAGAGCCTGATTCTGCTAATTTTAATCACTGAGGATAGTCAGAGAAGCATTTATAGCACCATCCCAGGAATTTTGTCCTTGGGTGCTAGTTACCCTGGCTGGTAGGTCTATCTGCAAAGAAACACAGAGGATCATTTGACCTCATACGGGAACAAATGCTGAAAGACAGGATTGTCTGGCCTAGCGTCCATGATTTCTCTGCAAAATTTGTTCCTGTTCCTGTGGGAAGAGTAGTGGTCAGAAGTAATTTCTGAAAATGAAGCTCGGGTGCCATTACAGGGTTTGTCCCAAAGAAACAGAACAAAAAACGTGAGACTCTCTATGGGTTTGAATCAGTACACATGCTAAGGTCATGTGGATTCATGCCAGGTGAGGATCTGCCTAAAACCACTTGATCAAAAGGACAGTGCCTAGCATGACACTTTGCATGGTCTGGCTTTGCTTTTGTTCTTATCCTAAATTCACCTGCCCGAATTTCATCTGTGTCCAAAGTTAAAATCTTTCCACGCTCCATCTCCTACACAGGCCCATTGAGAAAAACTATATGTCTGTGTCTGATGTAGTTATTTAGTTTTTCATTAGTGGTTTATTTATCTGAGCCTGAATTTACCAAAATAAATCTGAACCTAGCTTTCTTATCCGATCTATGACTCAGTTGCACATGTTACACTTGACAAAAATGGAGTTACAGGAAAAAAGAGGAAGTGGGACAGATTCTGGACAGATGTGCAGTAGTGTAAATTGATTTCACTAGAGGCACATTGATTGCACATTGATTTACATGAACTGAGGAGCAAGAGAAAGGAACAAAACAAACCTGGAGTTATGCGTGGGAATTAATCAAGTTGGTTGAGCAAAGGGCAATGAGTAAGTCTGTGCATCGGATGAATTAAGTAATATTTTCTCCTTCCATGAGTGAGCTTTTAATCCCTTTCACATTTTTAAATAGGCATTGTCTGAAAAACTGAAGCCTTTCTACTTCCCCAGCTGGTGCACTGTTGGACATACGTCTTCATGACATACTGGATTTTAGCTAAACTGGTTCTGTTAACGCATTGAGTTGGTTAAATGTGTTCAGTGTACTGTGCATGCTTCCAACAGTGTCAAGTTACTCATAGTGGAGTGTTGTGCATTCACACATTTCCCCCACACCATAACAGGGCAGTGCTAACTAGCTGCTGTCTGCGATCTGAGGCTCAGGAGCTGAGCTCGTGCAGCTCTAGCCCATCCTGAAAGGAAGGTTAAAAGGTGATTGATTTATCCAGCTTCATGGCCAACTCTGCTGGCTCAGTGAAAGGGGATCAGAGTGTTTCCATGGCCATCCAGCAAGCATTAACTAGTTATATGCTGCCAGCTCCATCATATAGTCCAGCCTTTTGTGCAGAGATGGTGTTTTTTGATCTTTTTTCCTGTAAGACAGCTAAGGACATTCAAGATACAACTGCTTGTGCCCTCTGCTTGTGTACACAGGTGGCAGGGCATGGGATCCAGCAGATGGATGGGGTAATGCAAAAGAAGCCCTCGTAATGTCTGTTCAACTTCATTTGAAATTTGAGGGAGTACAGCCTTGATCTATCAGTTCCCAGTACAGCAATGTTTGATGGCTTCAGGAAGTAATCTGTCAGCTCCTACACTCCTTTATGTTTCTGAGTAATTTTTAGTTCCAAATAACTCTCATTTTCTCCCATATATACACCCACATACACACAATCCATCTCAGGAACAACTGGCCATGTATTTCCTGCTTGCTAAAAATAGATGAGGCCTGCAATTAATGCCCAGGGAACTATCATCTCCCATGTTCCAAATTTGTGATCGCTACAGGCACAGGATAGGCTGTCAATACCTGATGAATTATCACAAAAACGTTACTGCTTTTGACCTATAGTACAACCTTCAAGAGACACAATAATTGACGAAATGTCTTCTTTCTTCTCAGAGAAACAAAAATGAATATGCTCCTGCCCCCCTCCCCCCTCTCCCCAATCTAAACAGTTCATATTATAATGATGCTTTGGGTGTCCTATGCAGTGCAGGCAGACAGCAAGAATGGTTTTCACTTCTCACATGCAGATGCCCAAACAGACTAAGCTCTGACACTCACCACTGGCAGGCGTGTGGCCGTGCATCCTGCTCGGTTCCCAGGCAGGAGACAACATGGTATTTACTGTTACAGGTCCTGATCCAGCAAAGCACTTAAGCACATGCTGAGCTCTACCCATGTAAGTAATCTTGCTGATTTCAGTGGGCCTACTTGCATGATTAAAAGATAATCTTGTCAAAGTGCTCTGCTGGATTGGAGCCACGGCTGTTTATGTCATGTGAGCCCTGTATCTCCAAATTAAATTTCGTGGTAAGTAACACGTAACTTTTAATGAGAGAGCTGGTTTACTATCCTTGGTGGTACTACACTCAGGGTCCCTCCTCAGCGGGCCCTGTTCCTGCTGCTGAGCAGTTGTTTGTGTGGCACAGGGAGTACCACAGAAATGGCGTTTGCTGTACTTGCACATTCATTTTTCTGAAAACCACAATTTGTCTCCTGCACAACTCAGTGTCCTTGGGGATTGCCTGCCTGCGTTTTTGACATCATGGACACCCTACAAAGCCAAATCCCTTGTGATTTCGAAGTGCTCAGAGAATTGGTCCATAACCTTTAATTTTCCTTCTCTTCTGCCTATGATTCCTGGGAGCAAAGCTCTCTTTAAATGCCTTGTTTTTTCTAAGTCTTTCTTTTGCTATTCTGGGGCCATCTTGAAGTAAAATGCTAGCCTAAACCTAAGAAAGATTTTTTCAGTAAGTTTTTTTGCAACTGATGCACTTCTAGGCAGACCTTAGGAACTGATGAACCAGCCTTTTCAGAAAAAAAGTTACTTGGTTGGAAAACTCCTGGCCAGCTTCATTTATAACTATTTCTGATTTAATAATAACCTGAGTTCTTCTGGCTTGCACTTTGTATTCCTTGCTTTTATTTAATAAAGGGGAATTTTAAAAGGGTTTAGGAGCTGGAATACTCCAGAAATAGGTGGTGGCATAATTTCTATACTGCTTAGGAGTCCTTGGTGCCCTCCTCCTGCGGATCAATACATTACTTTCTCCCTACAAAATCTCTCCGTTTTCTCACTTGCATCTTCTAAGAAATTGGTAGTTAGGCAAAGATCTGTTTATACTTTACAACGGAAATTTCTGACTAATTACTCCAACGGAGCTTTTCCAAGCGTGAACTGCTGGCTAACAGGACTAAATCCAGCAGAGGCAAGGAGGGAAGAAATGCTTTTCGTAGACTTTAAACTACTACTAAGCTCTCCACCTTCACGAATAAGGAGATGTACGCCCTGCAGGAAGAGCTGCACTGCTGCATTTCCTCCTGCGCGCCCCAGCTTTGAAACCACGGGGGAAAACACCAGGCCTTGCCAGCCGAAAGCGATGAGGTGGTGTGTCCTACCTTTCACTGTGAGGAGAGTCTCGGTAGGAGTCGGGGGTCTCTCTGGCATGCCGGAGGAAGCTGCTGCCTTCCCGTGGGCCACCGATGCCATTGAGGCGGCCCCGGGGCCCCGCGGGGCTGGCGTGCCGGCTGTTCTCCACGGAGGAGCTGACGAGCACCGAGTGGCTCTCAGAGAGGATGCTTTCAGTGTGGCCATTGCTCCAGCTGGAGAGCAGCAAGCAGGAAAAGAGAACGGGGGAGTGTGAGAGTGGGCGAAGGTGGCAAATGTGTAGGAGCAGAGGTTTACCCAGGAAAAGGAGGGTTCTGTTGTTACTCAGGATCTGCAGCATAACCTTTTGGTTGGTAACTGGGGCTGCAGGGTTTAGTGAATTGTATGAATCCACAGGCATCAAGGTGATTTTGCATGTATTGATAAAAGGAGAGGGAAAGAGGGCTTTCTAGTCACCAGAACTGTCAGTGATTTAGCCATTTGCATATACTAAAATTCACTGTGACAGTATTGGAATGCCATTCAGACAAGAAAGGTCTTTGTAAATTCCTGTGAAGATAATTAGTTAGGTGATATGACATCAAATATTGTTAGTCTTAAACTGAAAACACTACGAAGGGAGCACAGATCTTCCCTGGTTTCTTGTTTTGCACATCTTTTTGGTTTGCAACAGCAACGGATCAGATATTACAGCTGCCATTTGCATTCCCCCTCCAGTACCTGTGGCTAGGTGTCTGGGTGACTGTCACGGAGTGATGTGTTGTTGAGGTGTAGTGGCTTGTAGAAAACGAGGTCTCTGTTTCTCGCTCGATGACATGCTCACTGGAGATTACATTTTTCGAAACGTACTGCTGAAAAAACCCAGACAAACCTCAGGTTTACAAACTGTAATTCACGGCACATTTGTATACAGAATTGCCAATCCCTCCTTCCCAGATTTCTGTCTTTTACATGTGCCAAAGCACAAATTTTGTCACTTAAATACATGCAGAAGCCACACTGACATGCATACCGGCACATTCATGTACACCTCTGCATACTTAGCTCATCTAGACTCAGTACAGGAGGAGACAAATGAGGAAAGTAGCAAAGGTCTACATCCCAATCAAGCTACAAAAATACATTTAAAAAGAGAATGAGAAGTCCCAACAGACAGAGACGTGGAAAGGCAACTCCCTTTACCATCAGATACACCAAAAATACTATTCCCTGATGGAAGAGACGGGAACAGTTTGCGGCGGCAATTTTTTTCCGTGCGGAGAAAGCCGAGAGAAATCAGTCACCCGCAGGCAGCAGGAGGATGTTTAAAAGCTGTGGGGTGAGCTTTCCTAGCTTTCCTAGGCTGGCAGGCTAGGCTGAAAGGCGGGCAGTGAAACCTACGTTCACCAGCTGGACGTTATCCGGCGGTGGGTTGGGGTGGTGCGGCCCGTTGGCCATGTTCATCACGTTGTTCCTGTCCGAGCGCAGGCTCTGCCGGAGGCGGTCGTGCAACTTTTTCCTCTGCTTCCTGTGCACGAAACACAGAAATGATTTTAATAGACAAAAGGAAAGCAGCTGCACCTTTCAGCATATTGATGTTGGTGATAATAATATAACGTCACTTTTTTTTTGCCAGAATTTTCTCTGCTGCTGCTAGAGCTCAGAGTAACTCTGAAAACCACGGGTCTAATTGCAGCTGGAGCTGGGGGGACCTCCACAGGGGGAAGGATATTTGGGATCCCTTCCAGGAGTCAGCAGGACACAGGGGGATGGGAATAAGTGAGAGGAAAAGGGAAGCCATTTCTAAGCTATGCTCTGTCTCAGGAGGAGCTCTTTTTTGCACTCAGATGGGAGGGGGGAGAGATTTTAACCCAGCCACCTTGACACTCTCACAAGGGCTAAGGCAAGGGTTCTGACAGCCCATCGAGTTACGCCTCTCTGTTCACCACAGGGAGCTGAGGTGTCTGTGCCCCAGGGCTTGCTTGAGACACTGGAACATGGTCTTTGTGATGTGGCAGTTACACATTTTATCGGTGGGACTCATCTCCTTCCTCAGCAGTGTACTTCAAATACACAAACGTGTTAAACAAGTGAAGAGTGCAGAGGAAGCCTCAGAAATCCAAAGTGAGACAGGCCTGAGCCTGCAGACTTCCTGGCAGCTCTGGAAGGTTTTGTTTCAGCAACATCAGATTTGCTCTGGAACCTAATGATTACCAGGTGGATGCCATGGCTGCTAATGCATTTAGTAGAACTATCCATGTACTAATGACATGATCTCTGGCTGACTTTGATGCTCCTACTGTTTCCTGTCCTTAGGTGCTGTTTCCCCACTTGCTAATAACATGGAAGTCCTATGAGGAGCACTGCAGGAGCTGGGGGTATTTAGCCTGGAGAAAAGGAGGCTCGGGGGTGACCTTATCGCTCTCTACAACTGCCTGAAAGGAGGGTGCAGCCAGGTGGGTGTTTGCCTCTTCTCCCGGGCAAGTAGCAACAGGACGAGAAGAAATGGCCTCAAGCTGTGCCAGGAGAGGTTCAGGTTGGCCATCAGGAGGAATTTCTTCATGTAAAGGGTTATTAAGCATTGGACTGCCCAGGGTGGGTGGTGGAGTCATGATTCCTGGGGGTATTCAAGAAATGACTGGTCAAGGCACTTAGTGCCATGGTCTAGTTGATAAGGTGGTGGTCAGTCAAAGGCTGGACTCAATCTCAAGGGTGTTTTCCAACCTAAATGATTCTGTGATTCTGTAATCCTTCCAGCTCTCCTTGGAAGAACTTTTCAGCAGATCATTACAAGCTGTCAGCAACAAAACTTAGAGCATAGCAAAACCTGGCACTATGAAGGCTATGCAGAACACACTAAATAGAACACCAAAATAAATAACCAGAGAAAGGGCTATTCAATTTCAGAATTAATTTATCAATATTACCCAGTTTTCTCTCATTACACTGAAGAACTTCCACCATACTGTCACAGAATCCTGAGCAGTGAAGGGAGAATGCAGGCTGCAACACACTGTGGAATGTATATGACTTTGGCTGTGGCAAAAGCTAAAATACATAAAAGTGCCTGTGCCGTATGCAGAAGTGCAGATAGTGTCGGCAGGGTAGGACAGTGTAAGATATAACTATTTTCAATCCTGTTTTGAACTCAGGAGGACTATTCCAAGCTTTACAAAGAGGAGGAGTGAGGGAGGGCAATAAACATGCTGAAGCTCGAGAGCCACAAAAGCCTAAAGACAATGAAAACATGACTTGACACACAGCATTTTACATATTTTCTCTGTACGTGCCTGGAGAGTGGAAAATGCCTAATTTATATCACATCACATGAGTGGCATATGCAGATACATCTATCCTGGATATGCTCCTGTCTCAGAAGGATACAGTCTGTGATCCATGTGGACTTTGTGCTTTGAGGATAACCAGGCATCATCTTAGGACATGTAAGTAGTTAAGGTGTACAGAGAGTGCAGTGCCTGGAGACATCTGAGCTACCCAAAGACCTGCTGAGCTCAGAAACAACACTCAAGCAAGGAGTTTGAGTTTGTCATCTACAGGACTGAAATCCTGGCACATGTAACCCGGGAATCCGTCCCCAGAAAACTGCATTACTTCCCACCTTCAGTGACCAAGGAATTTGCATGCTTCTATCTGTGCTGTTTGTCCTCTAGTAAAAGGACACTAACTAAAAAAAGAAATTACTGCACAAAACTGAGAAGAAAGAATAATGGGAAAGTTAGTGTGTACTTCACTTAAGAAGCTTTCTTCTTCTTCTGAAGTATTTGCAAATAAAGTACCTTTGAATTAAGACTCCATGCCTGAAGATACTGCCTTGGCAATTGATAAGCAGTACTTCTTGCAAGGAGACAACAAAATCTAAGCTACTACATTGGTTGTTCTCCTAACACCATTCCAGGATTTCTCCTGGTTTCTCAGTTTCTCCCTATTTAGGGAAAAAACATACGCAAATCACCTCGCAGATAACAGTCTGGCATCACTGCTGCTTTTGGAGGGCCATATCCTGGCACGGCCCTCTCACCAGCTGTGTTTGAAAACACTTAACTTTTGGTCCACAGTGATTGCTGATGTCTGGGGCAAAAAAAGCATCCAGACCTCTGATGGATTCTGGAGGCCCTTTATACATAAAACCATACTTCAGGATCCTGACTGAATGTTTGTTGAAATACATGGGGATGTGATTTCTAAAAGCAGCAACTGATCTGATTTTTTTATTACTGTTTCAGTTGCTCCCCACTGACCACTGGCACAAAGTTATGGGTGGCAGCAGTTGTGTGTGTGTGTTCAGACTCTCACGGAGAGGGACAAATGCTGTCTCTCCTCCCCCACTTTTAACACATCCATTACCGGTGGGGCTTACAACAAAAAACAACAGTCCAACTGCCAGTCAAGCCTTGAAACAGCAAATCAAATTTATACAAATGTGGAATATTTATGATAAGGGTTTTCTGTGTTTTGGTGGGGAGATTTATAAGAGCAGCCAGAAGTTTTGGCAGCAGAAATTCTGCTGATGTTTTGTGTAATTTATGGTCCAGAGTGCCTCATGCATGTTTGAGAGTCACCTCCAGTAATTTAGAGACTCACAGAATGCATTTAAATGCCTACTTTTGCATTGAGAGCACTTTGGTGTTCAATTTTTTGGCCTTTTGTGTATAGTAACTTTTAGCATCACTAATCACGTCTCAAGTACAAACAAATTAGGCTTATACATAAAATTTACTGCTGGAGAGCAACATGAATCCAGTGTTGGGAGTTTGTTCCTTTTCAGCTGGGGAAACCTTTTCAGCTGAAATGGGTAATAGAAAAACAAACAAACAAACAAACAAACAAAGACAAAAAATTGCAAATTACATTTGAAGACTGAGAAACCTTTCAGATACCTTACTTTTGCACTGCTGATGGACATGGAGACCTGCATGCATCTGGCCTGGACCAGAGTGCCCTGGTGACAAGTTTGTCTCTTAAGCTCACCTCTAGAGAAACCCAGATACAACCTCATGCCCAGAGAAGCTACCGTCAACTGGGAAGGCCCTGACCAACAACCACAGATATAAAATAGAAGAGAAAAGTTTACTTGGTTTTGCAGTAGGCCACCACACACATGATGCCAACTACTAGAAGAGCAATGCAAATGCCAGTTATGGTCAGCACCCGTTTCTGGTACAGTTCCTCTGCTTCTAGAAAGGGACAAAAAGAGAGAAAGTCACAACATGGAGGGTGGCTAGGCAAGGAGCACACAGGCAACAGCTGTCATGCTACAAACCACGGCACAGGTTCACACAGCCACACCGAGACACAGCCACCACACCTCAGGCAGACTCATTATTGACTGCAAGGAGAACAGGACTGCACCACAAACTATTAACACAATACTGGGGATGAGAACAATTACAGTCAAAAGTCCCTTTTTTTTTTTTTTTTTTTAAAGCCAACGAGAATAATATCTAAGAAACGACTTCACAATTGACAAACAGCATTTGCTGGAAATAAAAATGCATTGTGGTAAGGTAAGAACGTGAACTTGCAAATGCTTTGGAAGTTTTGCAAAGACAGCTGGAATGAAAGCCCTTTTTACAGGTCTTATGAGAAATTTATTTTCTTATTATCTTTTTTGGATTGTTTTCATATCCAATATCCCTCTGGTCCCATGTCAATTTATGTCTCAGCTGTCTTTACAGAAGAGATTTCAAAATACTTTTCTACATTTGAGACATGAGCTTGGCTTGTAATTATATCACCAATGGAAATGAAGACAGGTTTTGAGCTCTGGTCATAAAATTCAGACTCCTTCTCCAGTGCTCCTCCTAAAACACAGCAATATCAGCAACCAGCAGTGCCTTGTGTGAGAGAAATGCTGAGTTTCAACTTGTATCCCTTTGTGACCAGCAAAGGAACTCTCTATCTAGGGTGGCAGCTGGCTCAGTGACGACAGCTTGTTACCAATCTCATTGATCGGAGATATTTCACTTTTATAAAGGTGTTAGTAGCACTGCTAATGTTCGAGCCGGAGCTACTGATGCTTTCCAGCCTCGCTCATGCTTGGCAGAGAGCATTGCTGAGTGCTCTGATGGGGAAATGTTACGTAAGGAGCTCTGAAACAGAGGCGCGTTCCGTGTTGACGCTTTACAGATGTGGGTTTCTGTTCCTGCTGTTAGGACAAAAATGGATGTCTAGCTTCACTCAAGTCTTACTTTTGATTAAGCAGACAGACCAGTAGTGATCTGCAATATCGACCACAGTCAGAACATCAGCAGGTGATTAAAAATAAATGAATAGCTTTGCACTACCTTTGGGAAAAATGCCAACATTATTCCTGCTGGAAGGGACTTACATCTGGGGCTGGTACAGAGGTGCACAATGGTCTCTCACATGTGCCATACGTCGCTGTCCAAATGATGTGTTGTCACAAATGACACACCAGTTCAGGGGGAATACTCCTTACTGAACAGGGAGCCTTCCTTCCAGTATGTTTCCTGAGCTTGTCTGTTTTGTTTTAAAGTTGCTGTGGGCAAGTGGCAAATAATTCATGCAACAAACTAAAAACCAAAAATAAATCTTAATTTCTCTGATACAATGCACCACACCATGGAATAAATTTGTCTTACAAGCCAAACCCACTGTAAACCAAACACCAGCAAACAGGTCATGAGCACTGTCAGACAAAATTAATAGTTCTAATTATTAACAAAGAGGAGGGAGGGGAGAGAAGAAGTGAGTTTGGTAAAACTAGGATGCTGCAAAAATGTATTAAAGAAAAATAAATATAACTCCAAGAACAGAAAGTCAAAAAAGGGAAGAAAGAAAGGGCTGAAACTCCAACCAAACCAAACCAGGACAAAGAAAAAGAGGAAGGTGAAATATAGGGAAAGACTGGTAAAAAGGGTAGAGAAGTCAACTGCAGGCCTGGCACAGCATGCTTGGAACTGGAAAAAAACAGAGAGAAGAAATGCTTGGGGACAAAAAAAAAGTTTGAAGCAGAGTGTGAAGGGATTTCTCATACAGCATAACTCCTTGCCTAGGCTAGTTAGTGGCACTTGATCCCCTTCCCATTTTTGCCCCTTCTGAAAGCGCTTATTAGTTAGCCATGGAAATGGTGTATTACGAGGATGCCACAAGAAACAGGAGAATTGTGCTAAGCAATTTAGGGGCTAATTTGAAATGCTTTGAATTATTATTATTATTTTTTTTTATTGTCATGCTGTCAGCTGTTAGCTTATGAAAGCAAAATGAATAATGACATATCAGCCTGTTTTTTTTGGAGGGCAAGGGAGAGGAAGTAGAAGATTAACTAACAGTGGACACCCTGCTCAGTTTTCCTACTGAAGGAGAAACTGCCCTGACTCCAGGAGGTTTGCTGCAGGCTGAGACTGGGCAGCTGGCTGGTGATGGCCTGACCGAGTTGGCCAGGGGGCTGGGGCTTGTTGCTTGGGAGGTTTCTGGCTGCGGACTCACTGCAGGGGATGGGGGATGCACAGAAGGAGCAAGGCTGTGCGTGCAGCCCTGAGCAACGCTCCTAGCACCAGCACGTCTGCTGGGACCATGGGTCTTGACGGGCATGGGATATTAACCCCCTGGATCTGCTTCCATAGCCTTAGTTCCCTCCTGCGCCCTTTGAAACAAGGCCCTAAGGACGATGCAGCTTGGCACGGTGGGCAGGAACGGTGCTGCCATGCCTTCCCTCAAACTCTGGGGGCAAGGCCTGCCTAGGGAGGGACAGGCACACGGGCATGTCACGCCCAGCAAGCCAGCAAGCTCTCACGTAAACCTGGCCGTGCTCCTGGCTGACAGGGGACAGCAGGGACCGAGCGGGGGATGCCCTGCTCTTCTGCAGGGGCCAGCGTGGGTGACAAGGGATGCTGGCAGCTGAGACAGGACTGGGATCCCAGTCAAGACTCTGCAGATGGCATGGTACCTCAAAGACAAGCCTTGGACTCTCTGTTTAAGGCCAAGAAGAGTTTTGCAAAGAACTCCCATGGAGCACTTGCAGTTATATTACATCTTGCCCCAAAACTGCCTTCTCTCTCTGACCAGTGTTAGCGTTAATGGAGTCAGTTACTGACACCCAGCTAAATAATACAGGCAGATCAAACGATCTTGAAAAAGATTTATAGCAGCCTCTCAGGAAAGTCTGTAAAGAATTGTATGTGCAGTGAGAATTTAGATAAGATTTTAGCCTGTTAAGTATTAAAAATAATTTCAATAATTTTTTTCCCCTACAGAATGATATGAAAATCAAATCAATGTAAGACTTAAGATATTAAATGTGCAGCCTTTCGAATAGGCATATTATGCAATTAATTTCACATCACTCTAATTTATACATAACTGATGATATATAGTTCTTAAATTTGCTCTTTTGAAGTTTTTCTTCTTACAGATCCCTGGGGATTTTAAAAATAATTTAATTCCAAGAGATTGTTCTGCTCATGTAATTTCATATATAAAGCAAAATTTGTATGTCAATTTTTAAAAGGATTTTAGTTTAACTCCTCATATGTTAATGTAGCGCTATATCTTCCACTACAATCTAATACTTAGGTGTGGGAATTAATGCTACCTTAGGATAATAATAAAAACAAAATTAAGCTGGATTGTGAATGATTTTTACAATTTGGGCTTGTAATGGGTTTTCCACAGTTCACAGCTTGAGCTAATGACATTTTGTGGGGGCATTTTTAATAAGAATGCAGACTAAAACTGCCTCACCATCTGGTTTTTTTTTTCATTTACCAACAATTATAGGAGATTCCAAACTAAAACTGACCTGAATTTCAAGTTAGCCTATTCAAGAAATACATTATTTGTACCCCTGAATACAAATAGCTAGTCAGATGAGTACACTCTATTCACAAATAAGACTTAAAAGATCCATTTCCAATATATTTGAAGCTGAAATATGAAAATAGTATCCACTGCCAATGTTCTCACTGAGTTTAGTTTTAAAAATATTGAATATATTTGCTGACTTGAGGATCTGGAGTCTAGCTGTAAACTTCTCTTTAAATTCCTAAATAACTTTCAGTCCACTTTGAATTTACAGGCCTGGAAAGGAATGTATATATGCAGATCATTTACAGATATGTATAGGCTACTGATTTACACATGATGTGCATCACCTAGATGTGGGTTTAGACATAAAACTTCACTTGAAAATCAGCGCTCAACACTGCAAATTTGCAGAATTTTAAGTGGCCATAACAGTTTCTCTTTTTTAATACACTAGTTAGTCGTTTTGCCTATAACTTACAGCATTTCCAAAACCCAGCAATGCTAGAAGAAATCACCAAAAGCAGATGTCAAAACTACACAGCAGAAAAAGGAACGTTTACTATGTTATGATCACCTCAGTAATTCCTAGAAATCCTTAAGTGTGGAATATCCTATCACTATTACCATTTTAGTGAACTGATCTCCACTAACACTTTTACAAGGGTTGTTGTTATAGCTGTATGATCCCTTCTAAAGCATAAAGAAATTGGTTAGGAATTGAAAAGGGGAGGTGGAGAAAAAAAAAATAAAAAGGGGTTTATCTCTCAGGGTCTAGAATCTGCAGGCTAAAAGGAATGATTGGTCCATACCCATAAATTCAATTCCAAGATGCTCTGCCAATGCAGAAAGTTGTCAAAAAAAGAAAGAAAAAGGAAAAAGTTTCAGAAAAGAGCAATACACTGTACTTAAAAATAAATTACATACGAGAATTACGGCTGGTCTGTGTCTGCACACGAAACAGGACAAGGGGCACATGGTTATGTGGGCAGTGCTCAAGGGCACCTTTCTTAGCTACGTGACCAGACCTTCTGCAAGGCTTATACACAAAAATATGTATACACGGGGGGCATCTGAGCAGGCACAGTCCAGGGAATGCACCAGGAACCAATAACCCTTAAAGATCTTACTGAGATGAGCAGGGCTATGGCCTGAGGATGCCATGTGCAATGGCTGGTTGGTTTCACGTGGGACCATGACAGCAAAGGGATGCTCTACAAAGGGCAGCACACCCCTGGAAATGGGCTGTGCATTGCTCTCCCCTCTGGCCCTGCTTCTGTCCCCAGAATGCACATCCCTGCTCTTGTAGGCTGTGACCTGGAGGCACTGCTTACTCAGCAGTCCTCTGCTTTGCAAATGGACTGCAGCAGGCCTCCAGCTTCTGGAAAATGAGGAGCCAACCCCTTTTTCCCTGCCTTTGGAGTGTGCTGCGTTGGCAGAACAACTTGTTGACCAGCTGGATGGATCCTGGGGTGGAGGGCCTGATCCCTTTACACAAATCACACACCTAAATCAGCACTCCCAGGCCCCAGCAGCTGGAGGTAAGGAGCAACACAAGTTTCTCCCCAGCAGGTACCCTAGGAGACCCTTCCCATGGGGCCAACACCACAGCCTTTTTTTGTTCCTGTGTGCTGTGAAATTTAAATCCAGTGGTAATTTTCACGGCAAATGGATTTTTTAAAATGTAGTTTGCACACATGGGGAATGTCAATTCTTTGCTGCCAATCAGTAACATTTTAAGGGTTAAGTTGGAATCCATCCAGGTCTCTTCCTAAAGAGCCAGTATCACATGCCTACCTGAACTCTGCTAATGATACACATTAGTTGCATAGAAAGCTTGATTAAGTCTTCAGTAAAATGAATGACATGCCCATGCATATATATTGCTGTCATTATGCTTGCTTATAGGTAAGACACCTAGTTTGAGGGTGATTTAATTTTAGGGAAGTCATTCATATCATGCAGTTTCTATTTCATATAATTCAATAGGAAGTTGGTATTTAAAATGGGAATATATTCTGGCTGAAAGGCCTAACAAGAAAACATGCTGAAGAAACATGCATTGCTTATTCAAACCTAGATGTTATGTAGCTCTTACTTATCTATGGTATTCCTAGTTACATTCCCTAGATCTGATAAGCAGAATATCCCAACACTTCTCATTTTATAAACAGGTGATTATTTTTGATATTTTCCTACTTAGCCTGATATTTCTGCATACTTTTTTACATGCAGTGTGCCTTCTATGGAATATTCGTCTCTAGGTGCTCTAAGAATAAATACAATTAATTATTTTTAACAACTCAGTTTTCATTCTGGTTGTGACTGGGGGTACATGTCAGTATCGCAGGAAAAAATACTTAGGAAGCAAATTTTTTCCCCAAATTTACTTAAAACTACAACTTGTTGGATATACTGTAGCCCGCTGAGATGCAGTGTCTATAGAACAAGAGGATGGTGCCCAGAAATGTGGAACAGAATCCTCCGGACCTGCATGCTCTGTTTATGAGTGGTGTGCCACAGCTGCTGGGCACCCAAGACTTTGGGAGGGCTACTGTTGCCCTGGTTTTTGCTAAAGCCTTCTGTTTTAACCTTGGAGTCAGAAATTCTTTCTCACGCAGTTTCATGTAAATAATAGCCAACGTTTACTTAATGGTATTTTCTGTTTTTCATTCCTTTTGTGATAAGAGAACTTTGATGAGCATCTTTTTCTCCAGTGGGATTGAGAGGGAAGTGACATGTCCTCCAATCCCTTGTGCAGTTGAGAATTGTACAAGAATGTGACATATGTAAATAAAGGGTCTTTCCCCTCCTTTCTGCTGAACCTGGCAGGTGTGAGAACGTCTTTATTGTGTTTTCCCAGACACAGGCTACTGTATGGATTCAGGTGGGTGGGTGGCCTGGAGACATGGTGCCCAGTGTGCGGTGAGCACTACCTCAGGTTTCTGTAGAGACCTTGCACCTGGCAAAGGAAGGACCCATTTGGATCAACTGCAAAGCCAGAGAGGTCCAGGGAGACCCATTTCAACTCTGAAGCATCAATATGTCATGTTTCTGTCTGTGGGTAACGAAAAATTCTAAAAAATATATAAATTCTTCTTTATGCAATTTCAATTGAAAACAAACTCAGATCTCCTAAGCTATCACAGAGCAGAGCCCCTGTATGTCAGCCATTTCTACTTGAGGGACTGGGATACAGTCTCTTTGTGACATTTAGATTCCACTTTGGATGCAAAATCTGGTTCATTTCAATAGTACCCAGGTTGCAAAGTTGCTTTTGATGTGCTAAGCCCTGTGTGTCCCCTAGAAGTGACAACTGGTTCAAATCTCAGAAGCATGGAAAATTTGTCCTTTCATAATTGAAGTGTCCTGTCATAGCAATTTTTAGCACTTAGTGAACAGTTTATACAGATGTTTTTCTGTTTTTAACAGAACTGAGCATTTTATAGTGAAAGCCTGTCTTTTTAAATGTTGAGCAAAAGATGTACAATGGCATTTTTCAAATATCTTTGTTCATTTAGGAGTCTTGGTCTCAGCACATAAAGTGTACAATTTAGGGTGCTGAAAGGCTTTTGAAAATGAAAAGTTCAGGTAAGATTGTTTACTACCTCATAGAGATGTGACTACTTGAGAAATACATAGAAAATAAGAAATACTAAGGTAGTAGAATAGCTAAAGGCACACTTTTGAAGACCTGTAGTTTATATGAAAAGGCTGAAAAATCAAGGCCATCACACAGTAACTGCAGTTTTGGTCATCCTTCTAGAATATTGGAGCTTTTCTCAACTCTTGCCCCCTTTAATGCCTCAGCTAGGCTCACTGTGACAGTATGAGGCAGGGGCTATCAACGAAAAAGAAAATTCCTTCTGCAGCGCTTGGTACTTTCCCTCTTGCTCATTTGGGATGGCAGAGCTGAAATGGATGTGGTTTAAACTGGTGCCCCATGCTGAAGGAAGGCATGGACCATGTTCAGTTGATGCCCAAGAAAGCCTACAGCATGCTCCTGGGCAGTCCTAAATTCACAATTCATATGTAATAGTTAACTAGTGAATTAAGAAAGTCCATCGGCCCTTTGGGTGGGGTCCTTGGTGCATCTGGGGCATTTAAGAGGACAAAGGGTTTATCTGTGATTAAACTCTAGAGAGGTTTCCTCAACCTTCTATTAATTCATGGCTCTATCACTATTTCTTATCCCAGGGATCATTCTGCACAGTGTTGCCGTAAGAGTTCTCATGCCTAACTACATGAAAATTACCCAGAACTTTTAATGTTAACTCCGTACTTTTGCTCTCCTCCATTTACCTTGATTCACTGACTTCAAGGGAGTGAATGTGTGAGCATTCAGACACACCAAATATATCTGCATGGAACAGATCTATTTTTGCAACAATTTGTGGACTGCCTTCTGCTGTCTTAGGGACCAGTGGTGGACCATGAGCCTCAAAGTCAAAGCAGTCACAGCAAAAATCCAGGGCAGCACACCTGGCAGCAGCTGTGACTGCTGTGCTCAGGAAAGGACACTACAGGCTCTGCCAGCCAGGCTCCTGAGATGAGTCAATATCAGCCTTGCACTCTGGTGGGACAGGGCATTTCCAGAATGCCCAGTGGTGCCTTGTTCTGATCTGGAAAAAGATCCTCAGCCAAGTAACTTCAGGACTCTCAAATCCCCCAGGGCAGATTTCTGAAGACTATTTTCTCTAGCAGCCAAATTGAGACAGTAACAGCTCATCAGTAGGCACGCTTGGCTTGGAACCCCACTGACTTTCTTCCCAAATGGAGAAAGACCCTTCTGAAAGCAAGTGAAAATTAGATAGCTATATAGTTCACACATACACTTTTGTTTCCTACTAGCGTTTATGCTGTTTAGTATCCCAATTTGCTCTGCACGCTTTGCAAAAGCTGCATCTACAGAGCTAAGTTAATCAACCACAACACTTGGTGCAAAATATGAGCTTGGCTTTTAAGCCGCAGATGCAGCATTTGCCTTTAGAGAACTCTCAGTGAAGTTCTCCGTTAAATAGTATGCTCTGGTCTGCTTTGGGTATAATAATAAAAAGTCATATAAATGCTTCTTCATTGACTTTTTTTTTTCAGTTAAGCACAAATGTGCCCTCAGTGGACCCTTTCCCAAAGTGTCATTTCAAGGTCTTTAGCAGTATAAGAAACCAGATGTTGCAGTGCAGCTGCAGGGCAGGCAGAAGTGCCAGAACCTCATGGCCAGCGACTGGGGCTCTCAGAGTGGCTCAGGGGAGGCAGTGGCGTGCTCTCCTGCCTCTGCATTTCGAGGACAGGAAGGGCTTGACCAACTTAAGTTATAACAACCGAGTGTAACTCTTGCAGCAAGGCAAGGGCCTCTGTGCCTTTTCCATGCAGGCAACTTCAGAAAATCCCAGTCTGGTGTCCTTAAAAATCCCAGTTTCCTAACTAGGGTTAGGAAACTGAAAAACAAAGGAAGGAAAACCCACTTAAACATTTTTTTTCCCCTCCTAGGTTGGAAAATGAATTTATAATCAACATACAATTCTTCTATAGTTTTCAGATAAAATTCAGCAGCAAACAATGGATCTCCTATTTTTACACCACCTCCTTTTAAATTATTCTTCTAAGATCAGAAAATCTTAAATGCACTTTTCACCACAATCCACAGAAAAGGCCACTTAAATCTAACATTTGGTAAACAAATACTCTAACAGCATAAAAAAATTTAAACCCATAGTTACCAGAGGCATTTAAATATTACTCACACTATTAAAGCTTTTAAAACAGGGCATAAAATGCCCACTTGAGTGCTGGAAGGTCTGGTCCCCAGTCAGCACTCTTGGGATTTACGTGGGTAACTTCCATGACTGAAAGTATGAATTATGTATGGATGTTTTTCATCCATCAGTATAAGAGAAAACCTGGGCATCTCTTCAGGCTCGAAAATGTCCAGCAGATGCTCACAGCTTTTTGTCCTATACACCAATGGAAATTAAATCAAGCTAGCGTATAGTCTTTCTGTGCTGGCAAGTAATCCATAAAAAAAAAAAAGTTTTTATAACACTGTTTTTAGATCACAGCACATTCTGATGCCAGAAACAATTGATTGTGAGTAGTACAGATGCATTTAAATGTAAGATCTAAGCAATTTTCTTATATGTTACCTTTGACTTTGCTATAGCCAATGAGAGGAAATAGAGTATACCTCCTGCTACTCCCTGTCAAGTGATAATAATTAGCCCACTCCTCCATGGGAAACCTTATGGGATGTGACTGAAGTGCTGACTCTAGCAGTCTGTGTATGTGCGTGTCTGACACTTTCATTTGGCCAATTAATCTTTGATCTCCTGCACCTGTTACTACCCAAAATATGTTAGACCCCATTTCTTAAGTCATCTGTCCCCCTTTTCTTTTTCTTTCTGTGCTCTTTCCACTGAAGCCTGGACAAGGAGGAACAAGAACATTTTGATCCTGTTTGGCACCTGCTCATTAGAAACAATGTAAGCACTTCAATTACCTTTAACCTTTAGTTCAAAATGCTAATCTCATACATAAGTAGAGGACTAGCTACCCATCCTTTGGCTGAGGGAGTGCTGGCCTGTATCATGACTCACAAGCTTTTTGTGGCAAATAAAATGAGAGACTTTCAAAATGGTTTTTTTTGTACTTTTTCTGCTTGATGTCAGCAGGGAGTCCCTATCACACATTCAGTGTTAATTTCACAGCATTCCTAAATCTTGCATTTCCCCATACCCTCAACGCCAAACAATCCCAGGATTGCTTTCTGTTACAATTTGCAATTGCTTTTTGTTATAATTTTCATGCAACAGGCAGAGACAATCAATATTAGGCCTCAGGCAACAAATCTAGTTAACGGATTAAAAAAAAAAAAAAAAAATTGGAGGAAAGATGCAGCGACAAGAAAGCAGCACCGACTGAGCATGCTTCTACTGCGGCACAGACAGAAAAGTAGTGGACGTACTGTAGAAGCTGGCCATTACGTAGTTTTGGCAGCGATCACCAGTAAATTCATTTGGGCACCTGAGAGGAAAAACAAACAAAAAAAAAATGGTAGAGAAAAAAACAGAGAAAAGAGAAGAGGTGAATATATGCTAAGAAAGAAGCTCCTTCAGTGTGAACTGATATGACTTGGTGAGTTCACTTTCAGAAACTGAATCTCGGTTTAGCGTGTCAAAATAGCTCAGGATGTTGAGAGCAAGTCATTTGCTCTGTGGAAATGTAAAGAAATCCCCCCTGCAAAACCAGCCAAAACCAAACCAATCCAGATCAGAGTGTGTTTCAAGGTCTGAGACAGAAATTCACCATTCCAGAGACCCCAGATTGGTTTTAGGATGCTCTTTCCACAAGGCAGCAAGGACACAAGATCTGTACATACTCATCTCCGTGAGTTTGGTCTTTTAGGGTTGCATTTTGCAGCAGTCTCCCAAACAGGAAAACTGCCAGTGTGTGCAAAACAAATGCATCTGTGAATGAATGCAAAGATCAAAAATCACACAAACGAGAAATATTTTGGAGGTCAATAATGCCATGGTGTACAGATTGTACTTCAGAAAATCAGGTCATAAATTAGTGAGTAAAGAGGCCGGTTCCAGCTGAACTGTGAAAACACCAAGTACTATTGATTTTGTTGCTGTAGTTGGGGAAGAAAGCAAAGTTCAGATTATTTTAACATACTTTCTTGGTTTTGGATTTTCATGGGCAGAGTTTCAGTACATCTTGCTCCAGTGAATCCAGGTTGGCACCTAAAGGGCAAAAACGTGATAAGCAATAGTACACCAAAACCACTGCACTAACAGACTTACATCTGCTGGTCTATGGAATGAGAGTGCATTAAGTGACCTCCTGGTTAGGTGTTAGTGAAAAATGATCAGAAGAGAGGCATGAAAGTGTAACCTTTCCAGAAGTTAAAACTTTGCAAAAATTTACAGCAAAAATCCATCAGAGAAAAAAAAGTCTTTTTGCTTGTCTGTTTTGAAAAAGAAAGAAGAATCATGGCTAGCAAAATGTGTACCAGCTCACTGCTTATTCCACCTCATGAAGGGACCAGATTGAGTTCTTTTTTAAAATTTGCAGTGCAGTGCATAACAACAATTTACACTGTTGCTTTCATTAGTCACATAAAATCTATGAAAATACCACGATTTCCCTATTTCTGTGATGGCATG
Organism: Platysteira castanea; assembly: GCA_013397175.1. NCBI lineage: Eukaryota > Metazoa > Chordata > Aves > Passeriformes > Platysteira > Platysteira castanea. Next base: position 61,538 of record VYXC01005870.1, read on the forward strand.
TTGTGCCCTCTGGTAGTTTGCTTTGAGGAGGAGTAGTTAATACAGCAGTCACAGAAAAGCCACAAAAAAATCCAAAAAGTGAGAAGACAAAGTCAAACCCAAAGGGAAGTATATTCAACATGGCTCACAAAAAGATAAAATGTCAGTCGAGACAATAAGTAAAATGAGAGGGCAGAAGTGCTCTCAAGATTTGCAGCCCCAGAGTTGTCTGTCTGTGCAGCTCACAAGCCCTTCTGTGGAAAACTTCACTGCAGCTTTCCCCTTGATTTCTCGACTGTGATTTGCCCATCTTCTCTGTTGCTGCTTATCAATTCTTCCTTCACCTTCATTCCCCATTCTGGGGTAGGGCTGAGGCTTGCAAAATATCACCACAGCAATGCAGACTTCCTGTGCTTCAGACTTAAGTGTGAATGACTGTCCATCACACTAAGTATCTATAGATTTCAATCTTTGCTCTTTGTCCTTCTTCTCTCCACTCTTGCTCAGCATGTAACCTGAAATTACATGATACCTGCTTCCTTCAACACATCTCACTTGTACTGCCTGTCTTTGTGATGCCCTCCATGAGTTTGCCATGGTGCAAGAGCCTCTTTTTCAATTTTCTTCATAATTTGCTTGTTAGATGCTAAAAAGCTTTCTTATTTGCAAATGTATGTTGGTCAGAAAAATCCTCCACCTCTTCTATCCATCTGAGTTTCATGTGGGCTGAAAGCTGTCCCAATATTTTAAATTCTGCTTTTCCACAATTGCCTCTAGCCCTAAAAAACAGGGATGCTGCTCTTGCACAAGTGAGACTTTCAGAAAATCCCTTTGGCAGAGCATCAGTGTCAGGGATAAACACTAGTATCTTGTTTAAATAAACCATGCAGGAACAGTATTTGTGTAATAAAGGTATATTTTGAGGATCTGCAGATGATTCTTTGGAGCTGATTTGCTATAACGATATATTTGTTTATTAAGGAGGGGAGTTCAAGTTCTTCAGGGCCAAGGTCACATCTTTTGGTAAGTATCCAGTGTGGAGAGATCCCAGTTTCCACAGATACATTCAGTTGAGAAAAATGCAACAAGGATAACTCTGTCATTAGAAGATGCTGTTGCTGGGCATGACAGAAGACTTTCTGCACATTTGATAGAAGGCAAAATGCTTTTGATAGAAAGCATTTTGATCTGTGTTAGTGAATCAAGAATAAAAATATTTTGCACTAGTGTGATCTTGTTAAATAGCCGTCCCTGGAAAGTTGGCATTTGCGCGTGCTTGCTTTCAGATCACAGGGACCTTTACATCTTGCTCGTCAGGCTCAACCCTACAAATTCCCAAGGAACATGACTGGAAGTCCCATGTTTTTCTCCTGCCACTGACTGCTGATGGCTGCTTGCTTTGTCTGTGCTTGTTTTCAGACGTTGGTGCAGCTGTGGAGGTGATGAAAACAACTTTAGCACTGGTATAGACAATGCCGAAATCACTTCCAGACCAAGCAGGATCAGCCCGGACGAGATGCTGCCGCAAACAGTTCAGGTGTGTTTATACTTGCTCTGAAACCATTGTCAGCAAATGGGCTACAGCACCTGCCCTCGACAATGGGCCCAGGGTGGGCCAGCTGAGAGGAAAGCTGAGATGAGCCTCCCTGCTTATGATGATGTGTGAATGCTAAAGGCATTTTATTGCTCAGATGTGCACTGCAGCACCGTTTCCAGTGCAGTTTGCAAGGCTGTTTCCTGTAGACTGTACTTTTACAATCAGCTTGAGATGGTGTCCTTTCCCAAACACCTTGTCCTCCTCCAAGTTTGCAGGCATTATTTTTTGCTGTAACTTTCTTTTCTAGATCATTATCCATGTACCATTTTCCGTGATAACAGTGGCAAAAGTTGAGGTCAAACAACTTGGAGCAAAATGTTCATGTTTGTGCTGAGGGCCTTCTAATTTCCCTTCTGCCTTAAAAAAGGCTACTTGGACCATTTATTTATTGTATTAACTGGGTAAAACCAAAAATACCGAACAACATATAACACAAGATTTGCTTTTTTTCCCTCTACACGCAGTAGTTGCAAAGAGCAGCATTTCCGTGTATTCAGTGGATGCTGAACACATATCATCAAACTTTTTTTCATCAGGAGAGGAATGGCTGAATGGTTCAGGAACTCATATTTCCATTTCATTCACTGCTTACAAACAAATGCAATGTGGGAGAGAATGTTTTTATTTCCGTGGGAAGTACAGTACTTAGTAGTGCATTTCATTGCCTAAGTCAGAACTAGTATTTCTATCCTGTTTCTTGAAGGAATACCTCTGGAACTTCTGCTTTCATAATTGCTGATTTGAGGAAACTTCTGCCCATTTCTATTCTACAAAGGTTTTTACATGAAGACAGATACAGAAAATGGCTATATCATTAAAAAGTACATAATTCACTCTTCTGCTGTTAAGAAAAGCAGAAGCACATTTCTGTTAAGACAGTGGCATTATTTTCATCCAATAAAATCCGGACGTAAATTTCATTTCTTCAGTAACAACAAAACCACTAGAAAAGATGTGTCTGCAAGTCAGAAATCAATTAGTCAGACTATCAAGGCCTTCATGGTATGATACTTCAAAACAACACTCTAAAAGTGTAACATCTCATAGTCATATAGATTTTTTCGAGTAAGAAGGAAATGCTAGGAATTTTGGTCTTAATTTTGCATTTATTGAAAACTTTTTATCTTCAGTGAACTTGGGGACACATTTCCAACTGAACAGAAATGATTTAGGTACCTCAGTCTCATAGGAAGCCAGTAACATCCAGGCTTCCTAAGTCTATGATGTTTTCAAAATGTGACTCATGTTCCTATGAAGCTTCTGAAAATTTTATACACTAGTTTATTTACGTAGTCTCAAAGCCTCCTATTTCATCTGTTCTATTTTGAGACTGTTCTGCTTGGTCTTGGGCCTTAATTAAAATACATGTGGGGAACATACATGCTACCATAGATGTAGCTGTACAATGCTTTACTAAGTCTTCACACACTTCCTGAGCATTTCACACGGTTACCTCTTGAAAGCAGGGTATTTTCTTGGTTTTTTTTTTAGTAGTGTAGGGGATTTACAAAACCAGAGATACTACTCGGAAAATTCCATGGTTGTTTTGAATCTGAGTCATGTTTTTTTGGTTAGGGATAAAACCAATTTAGAATGATATGGCTCATGCTTTAGAAATTTTGTTTTTGCTCTCAACAGATGGACCATATGGAAAAATGTGAACTTGCTACTGAGGCAGAAATACGAAGAGCAAGTACCATATTTCAAGCATTCTGTTTCCACAAGCATGTTCTGGGAGTAGATTTATTTTCTTAGAACAATGAAGACAATGTGTAGTGGTTATATACCTATTTTAATTAACCAGAATGCTAGAATAAAAATGGACATCTTTATTTTTAAACAAGTAAGAAGAAAACTGTATTTTGTCGCTTCACTTTCAAGCACTTGCTTTTATTTCTTAGGTAGCTGTATTGCACCCAGTTTTACTACACAACACAAAATTTTTGTTCTGGCAAGTATTAGAGGGCATAACAAATGGCCCTGCAAAATAGCGGTGTTCTCAGAGTAAGAATCCTTCTCCACTGCCTTATTGTAAATGAGATTCACCCTGTCTAACTTTACAGCTCTGATGCTTTTTCCAAATAGGTCTTGGACCACCCAGGCAGAGGCACATCTGCCAAATCTGGGAATTGCCTTTTCCTTGAAATCCAGCCCCAGAATTAAAGGTTATTTCTTGTCTACAATCGGGAAAAACAGCCCCCACTTTATTAAAATGTATCCAAGACATTTTATTATAAAATTAGCCAGTCTATAACAGCATCAAAGAACATACACAGATGTCTGAATAAAAATAAAGAAGTCCCCCTCCCAGTGAAGATGAGATACCTCTGAAACTACCAAGACAATATTAATGATTAGCAAGTCTGGGCTATGCTCAGCTCTACCATTCACTGGAGTTTTCTGAATGGTGTTTGGATAGGAAGTTGAAACACACAAGCTCTTGTACATGCTCTGGAGAGTCATAGCAAACTGCTCATCTTGAATGCTGGCTTACAACAACCATGAAAATTTGACACAAATCTTTCTTTCTCTTCCTCAAAAAAGAATCCAACCCATAGCACATATAACTTTTCCATATTCACTCTAGCTAAAAATTATCCTAAAAGTCAATGGAACATTCATTGCTTTCAGCAGCAGAGCAATCCATGAAAACCCCAAGCAAAACAAAGCCCATGATGTGCAGGTAACATCTTTCTAAAAAAAAAGAGAAAACTTACAAGTAAACCAGAAAATCGTGATGTTTGGTGGGGATTTTGATGGCTTTTGTTTGTTTGTTTTCCTTTAAAAACCCAAAACAAAACCCCAAAAACCCAAACAAAGAAAAGCAGTCAATTTCTTCCTGGCCTAATGAAAGCATCACAGACCTTCACCTAACTCACCTACCGAAGTTATCTCTACAATTAATGTTTTTCCATTTTTAGTCCTAGGAGACTGAAAAATTATGCAGTTACAGCAGATGACAGTCTTCACTGACCACCATCTCTCTGTCTGAAAAACAGCAATATCCTCACAGAAGTGCACCCTTTTCACTCAGCCCTCTTATGTACCACGGATATTTCCCAAGGTTTAAATGCTGAGTTTCCTCTCAAGCTAGTGAGAAGCAGTCCCTGTGAGTAGTTAATCTTCAGGGATAAATGCTACATGACATGCCCCCAGGCAGGAGGTAAATTCCAGTGCTGTAGCTCTTCGTGGATGTTCTCTGATGCAAGGGACTATTGCATCAGTCCAAAACAGCACAGCCAGGACCTGAAAAAGGTGCACAAGCACCTCCCTAAGCTAAACTCATATGACTTCATGAATCAAGACCTGCACACAAAACGGTGACTTCCACCATCACCATGACATTCTTTTTTTTATGCAATTAAACACAACACCCATTGTGAATCTGGTCTCACCAGAAACTGTTCAGTTACTACATAAGACAATTAAAATAACAGTTTCTCCTGTACAAAGTGTAATATTCAGTGTAATTTTCCACCCCTTTTTTTTTTTTCCTTTTCTAAGTGCAGAATATGTAGTGTACAGTGACTGTTTCATTATTTCTAACGTAAGGCTGAAGTTGTGTTACATTGTGCCATATAAACACCAATCGAAGATACTGTGCCACTATCACATGGAAGTATTTCCCAGTTAGCCTTTGCTATGCCTCATACGCCTCTGTAGAACACAGAGGTCATTCTTGGCATTCTTTCCATGTCCACATGGTTAAAAAATGAAGAAATGCAAGTTCAGAAGAAGGTATTTTTCAGGTGCCCCTTTAAAGAAAAAAAAAACATTTATGAAACCTGATGGCTCCAACGAAAGAAGCAAATAGGATTTCTTACCTGCACAGGTATCTTGGGGGGTTTGGGAGGTCCTTAACCATGTAACACTCTCCCCCATTTACACAGAAGGCTTTCTGCTTTATGTCACATTTTGTGAGATGACTTGTCCCAGTTGTAGATGTGGAAGTGGCTGGAAAAGATAAGAATGAAAATACAGATCAGAGGCTGTTTTTCTTTCTGACTGGTAAGTATACTTGTATGTGAGGGAAGAAGTAAGGCTAGGGAGGACCTGGCAAGTCCTTTGAGCTCTCTATCTGCTGCTACACAAGCACTAACTACTTGACTCTGTATTTTTTTTGATTGCCACAGAGAGTGGAGCTTAAATACATACCTCAGAGATACACAACACAACACTCGGCCTGGGAGGAAGTGAGAGTTTTCCTGGCCCTGTCCATCAAGTGGCCTTAAATTTTTGCAACACTCATATGTGTTTCATTAAAAATGTGTAATTTGTGTGCAGTAACTTCCATTGCATTAATTGTATTCAAGAGATTTTGGGGTGTGAGTATCATTACAGATTGCTGATATAGTGCCCAACAAAATAAGGTTCTGGATGATATTTCTTCCTGGTATTGCCTCGAAGCAGGTATTTTTCAGTGAAGCTTAACCTGAGGCCCTGTGCTTATCCAAGACCTCAGTCCAGCCACTTCCCTCTCCCCACGGAGAGGGTGAATGGCTGAATGCTGCGTGTCTCCTTCCTTGCTCATAAACAGGAGCTGTGGCTACCCAGGTCTGACTCTGTAGGAGGAAGAGGATGGGGAGGCTGGAGGGTTTGTTCCTTCCTGTGCATATACAATTGCCACCACTGTGCCCACAGGAATCTTTGATCCAGAGGCCAGCCTAGCATCTCCTGCTGATACCTTCTCCCAACCACCTAAAAACAGAGACCAGACAGGAGTAAGGGAATAAAGGTAGGTATTTATTTGAAGGGCCTTCAAGGTACACCCTGGGGAGCCAGAGGCTGCTTCCATAAAATGGACCCCAAGATGGACAGCAGGTCACGAGTTCTTGACACTGATATATGTTTGGTCCATTTGCATATCAGCATAAATTCACCAATTAAAACTTTAGCTTTTTTCAATTTCTCCACTTCTCTCATGGTCCTAGTTTACCCCTTTTGGGCCTAGGACAGCCCGAGTGTCCTTGAACAGCAAGCTTAGAGAGGCTTTGTTATGTCTATCTGGCCTAAGAGAGCAGCTAACAAGCTACAAGAAACTTTAGAGCTACACACTAAGCAGTACAGGATTTGAAAAATATAGAAATTAAAACCTAAGGCATCACTGCATTTGGGCTCACCTGCATGAGATGAGCAGGAGGTTTTGGGCCACCAAGGCTGCTAGATGCCATTAGGTGTCTAAATTGCTGTAAAATTCAAGTATCACCCTGATCATAGTGTTTCTTAGCTTACTCCCTGCTGCATTTAGGGAATACCTAGAGAAGGCAGGAGCACTGTTCAGCTAGCAGCCTTCAGGGAGGCTGCCAGGGAAGGATAAGTAATCACAGCCTTAGGACTTGCCAATGCAGTTTCTGCCAAGGATATGCTTTTCACTGCTCACAGAAAGCAACTCAACTTTATGCCTCCAGTGAGTGGGATAAGCCCCTTTGGTGGTGACTGTCTGTCCACATTGACTGCAGGTAAAGCTTAAACTCTTGACATAATGCCCAAAGACTTTAAAGGGCTAAAGCTAACTGAAGTGATTACGTGCAAACTGTAAAAAGTGGTGGAAATTCTTGCATGGTATCTGTTTATCTCCAGACATACAGAAGTTAGAAATTTTGTTACTGTAATCAAAAAAATCCCAATATTTTTGTTTCTGAAAGACAGTTTGTACCCTGAGATGAAACAATGCTATTACCTATTGACTGATTCTAGTCAACTGGAATTGACTAGAAAGCTGCAAACAACCTACAGAAAAGTCGTCTGATATCTCAAGCCCTTTCTAACTCAAAGGCACCCAAGGAGCATGCTTATAATAAGCGATGTGTGACATTCTACCATTTCCTGGACACACTGAATCTGAAGAAAACATGGTTTTAGCAGATTGACTATGAACAAATACCACTTAGGCATTTTGAACTGCAGTATCATATAGTCCCCGTCACTTTTCATTTTTATGCATTTCCCCTTATCTTCCAGGTAAATGCATTTTTAGCACTCAGCACTTGGGAACATGCACCGCCTTGGCTGCTTTCTTTTTCTTGCATGCTGCCTTGCTTGTATGGGGTGGTCTCCTCTAACAGGCCAGGAAAAACCTTCCTGTGACCTCTTCCAAAACTGAAGCTCCCTCCTGCTTCTCACTTGCATCCACCCATTGTGTTGCACCTCGACAGATCCTGATCTTGGCTGGGGCCTCTAAGTGTTAATGAAATGCAAACATGGAGTACAGATTCTGCTTAATAACACATTCCTTTCTCCTGGCCCCTCAGAGCATGATTTACAACCTCTCAGACCAGGATAAATTTATGTCTTGTCTAGGGGCAGGAAAAGGGGTCATGTTTTAAGAGTAGTCTGACACTCTTTCAGCTAGCACCAGTTCAAACAGGACTTTGCAGCCAGTGTTGACAAAAGGCTGGCCTACAGACTGCTCAGCAGAAGGGTCCTCTATGTTTGATGTCAGAGGCTCGACCACCATCCTTGAGGATCTCCCCTCCCTTAGGATGGGGAGATGTGCCTTGTAGAAGAGCCTTTCCCTCTCTTCTGGTTTGAAAGGAGCCTGGGCTAGTATCCTAAAGGAGATGCCTGATGTGACAGGCTGTGTCACACCAAGTCCTAGGATGTGACAAATAGGGGTGAACAAATTCTGTCTGTGTAGTAATGCAGGCTTTGAAGCCTTTGTGAGTCCCAACAGGCAAACGCAATATTAAGCTTATCACTGCTGATAACCTACACACCCTTTAATAAAGTTAAAGGACACACTTCAAGCTGTGGGCCAAATACTCTGAGGATGTCTTCGAGCTCAGAAAGCTAGTGCATTAATTTGGGAGGGGAAAAAAAGCAATATTGTCTGCAATGCTTTTGAAAAAAACCCCCCAACATTTTACTACCCTGCTGGCTAATGTAATGTTTGTTTTAAATTGAATAAGGAAGGTAGATATAGTAACAAGTGGACTTGTAGCTATCTGTAATTGTTTCCATAATCTCACTTAGTTGCTTTATCTTTAAGCAGAAGCTCAATCAAAACCAGAACACCATGGAGTTTCAAAGTTAACAGTGATTTCCCAGCTGATGTAAGTGAGATTTGGACAGAAACAATTGCTCTGAACTGATTACTAGACATGGGAATAATCTGCAGCTCTTAGAGAAATCTCATGAGGCAAGAGCTTCACACATATTTGTGAGGAGTAACTTTACCCATGTTTTGGGCATCACATATTCAGAACTGTTGTATAAATCTCGCACAAAAATTTTCTCTGCATTACTGATCTGCTGGCATCATAGTCCCTGTCTGCCTGAGCTTTGTAACGGGTTGAGGGGAGGAAAGAAGTCTCCAGGGAGTTAGTTCTGATATTAATTTTTCTTTGCAAAGTGTGCAGTTTTTATGGCATGTGGCCAGTATTCAGTGTATGCACTGTAAACCTACTTTGCCAATTAAATACAAGAAACACTAACTATGGGTTTGGGTTTCACTTAAAGCCACATAACGGAAGAAATGTGGTGTTTGGGAGCAGGTGTTCATCAGAGTCCATTTCATACAGTCCATAACTAGCCCTAAAAAATGGCCTTTCCATACATCTCTAGCAGACATGGTCTTGGAAGATGTTTAGTGGGAATGACCAGAAGTGATGAGGTAAACCACACAGCTGTAGAACATGTATCTATGCACTGTTACTTCTCCACCCAGTCAAAATTAGTGCCTCCTTACTTTTCTGTAATGTTTTCTGCAGCTAGACAAGCACAGGAGAGAAAAGCTGTTTTGTTCTGGAGTCCTACACCAAACACTTAGCTTACTGCAAGGACTAAGTTACACACATTACAGGTGAATCGCAAATTGAAAATATCACGCAGGAGAGAATATCTGAAAACACTGCATAGCCTACCTTCCCCTCTCCCTTCCCTGAAGGCAGTAACACCATATTTAAAAAAGCAACTGCAGGCAGTGTGAACAAGGTCACTACTAGTAATGCAAATATTCACATGGCACTGAAAAACAATGAGATCAGCTCACATTCACAGGAATTGCCTAAAGACACGAACAAGAAGAAAAAATAGAAGCTATTCCATTTTATACAAGCAGTTCTCTTAAAGGTGAGTTACTGCTGTAAAACTACCTTAGGTTCATTTCATGTCAAGCAGACAAAACTTCATGTAATTCTCTTCTTACCTGGGGAATCTCTGACTCTTTTTTTCTGGTCTGAAACAGAAAAATGCATTCTCTTTCTGTCTCTTGCTTTCCCAAAAACCCTCTGATGTTTAGTGGCTACAGCACCAAGACTCCCAGACCCTGTACAGATGAGACAGTCCACTGAGAGGAGTCCTAAGGGATCTCTGACCTAATTCAGACTAAGAGGGAAGAGCTTTGCAACCTAAACAGAATAGTATCCATGCCTCTTTGAATTGAGTTTCTGCAAAGCTGGTGTAAAATCAGAGGACACACTCAAAGTCGTGCAAGGTGGCTAGTGAGACGCTTAGGACTGGATGGAGACTAAGTGGCAGCTGCAGCACAAAGGAAGGTTTGCCATTCTTGTGGGAAAGCCACTTACTGGAGGTAAATATGACACCTTATCGGACTGCAGATGGACACTTTTCCAGTCTCCTTTTGTGAACCTGTGGCTCATGCCAATGGAGAGAAAGGCACCTGCATGGAGTGAAGGATGGAGTGAGGGTGAGAAGGAGGTGATGAGAGTGCACACAAGCACGCTTTGGGGTGACGGAGTGTCTGGAGTTGAAAGCCAGCTTTACTAACTCATATTCCAACACTTGTAGTTCATTCATTTCTTTGAAAGCACAGTCCAACTCCCTCTCGACTTGCTGATGTGCAGTTTCGAGATGCGGAGTCCTGATTTGTAGGGTAGGCTGACTTCCTGTGTAACCTTGGCTGTAGCACTTGAGTCCTCTGCATCCCCATGAAACCACCTACATTTTCTTCCCACTGAGTATTGAGCCTCTTACACTCACTCTGACTTCCCTGATGAATTCAACTTGCGGAGTACTTACAGTACAGAAAACCTTGGCATTTCTGTACTGCACTGAATGAGGAAAGCTGCTGGTTCCAGTGTAACTGTGGGCAGCAGAAGCTATACGGGTACTTTCAAGGAGAACAGAAGCCAAAATCTAAGAGCTGTCAAAAATTAGCCCCTTCCTGAAGAGACAAGAATTTCCATTTTACCAGGTGTGTAAAAAGATGTATTTTATACAGTTCTTCATACTTAATTGTTCCAGACATGGAACAGGGTTCGTGTAGCTGTGAATGCACCAAAGGTTTGAAAAAACTACCAACACCAATGAATAAACACCAGAGAAAAAAACCTCCAAAACAACCAAGTCTCTAGATGAGGCATTTACGGTCTATTTCACGGGGCTGCTCAGAATTTTTCACATTGTTTTTGTGATTTAATACCCTAAACTGGCTGCTCAATCCAGTTAGAATTTTTTTCAGCCTCTCTCTTTGCAAATAACATGCAGTGTAACAGATTCCTGGGACCTCCACAGGAGAGGAGGATCTGTTCAGCCAGCAGCTGGAATTGAGTGCTTACAAGTTAGTGGAAATTTTCTCTGGCCCTAAGACAGTGCTTTCTCACTTTGGCACTATCTCTATGAAGATCAGGGCCAGCAAGAAGGAAACAGGAAATCGCCAGGTCCGCAAGATAGAAGCTTCAGGAAAGACTGAGAGCACATAAACTCCTGCTGAACCAAGGCGGCGTGTCTCTCTTCCCCCTATGACACGGACTCAGCAGTGGTTTCCTTTCACAAATCCAACCTTAGCAAAGCAAAGTT
>VYXC01005870.1:72889-85436 GCA_013397175.1 Platysteira castanea
AAAAAGAGAGAGAAGAAAAACAAAGCACAGACGCTTCAGCTTGCTGCACCACCCGATCACTTCCTCCACGATAGGCCAACAGACTGACCCAGTTGGCAGGCGCACGACTGCAAGACCTGCACAGCATCTGGCTCACCACAGAGGGTCAAGAGGTGACACATGCTAAACACTGCTGATCAAGAACAATTTTGGTTTGCTTCATTTAACTTTGAGATGGTAGAAAGGACGGGCACAGACACGCAAAGTTCACAGTTTGTTAGTGAGGAAGTGCAATTACTGCTTTCAAAAGAAAGTTTTCAGAAGAAGAGTGGAAAACACAGGCTGTGGAAGAATACTAGTGAATGGAAAGACATGGTTGAAACTGGGCTTTGAGACAAGGCATACTTTTTCACTGCCGTGAAAGATGTCAGCTTTCACTTGAGGGTGGTGTGATAAGCAAAAGGTCTGTAAGAGCCTTTAGAAAACATTCCCCACCTGGTGAAGGGAGATATGAATGGCAAAACACAAGACAGTGACAGATCAGTGCATCCCAAGAGGAAAAATGGGTGTATGGTAGGAAGGGACAGAAACAAAAGAGAAGAAGGGAGGTGCAGAGGAAATATGCATAGATTGAATCAGTGCAGGAAAAACTGGTCTAAGTTCAGGAATGCTAAACTGACAGCCAGACAAGGAAGTGCTTTTACTCTTGAGAGACAACCTTGCAAATGCCAGGAATGGGTGAGAGGGTCTGAAAATTTAAGAGATCTTAAAGTAGGCAGCAGACAAGGAGTTGAACACAAATGTCATGATACATTGAATGTTATCCAGTGTGGAGTCCTTTGCTGTACTGGAGAACATCCCATCATGCAGAAAAACCTGAGTGGCCAAATAAACTGCTGGAAAGGATTCCTGGCTCACCTTGTTTTGGAGGCCACAGGGCCTCTTCTCCATGCTTGCTGTGCAGCAAGGTAAGGTAAAAATCTCATTGGGCTGGAGTGGAAATCAAACTGCTGGCAGGAGGACTGGACTCAAGACAGTAAAGAAGAGAACTTGGGCTCTTCTCTCAAGTCCCAAACGTCCCTATTCTGCAAGGCAGAGTGGGGAGCACTCTAATCCAAACAGCATCATTTCTGTACAGAGCAAACCACCACACGAGATGGTTTTAACTCAAGGAGACGTCTCACATAAAAAGCAGGGAAAAGGAACCTTGACAGAACTGAAAGAACAAACACACAAAGACTATGAAGATTAGGAAGACAGATTGCTGTCCTTCAAGAAAATGTCCAAAGGGAATCTGAACACTATCTTGAGGCCCTGCCAGCTGCCCAAATCCAACTGCAGATTTGGCATGGCAGCAAGCTCCCTGAGAAATGAGACAGCAACTACAGCTGTACTAACACTGCTTTCCCTGCCTCAGGACGCAAAATCTGGGGTTTTTTCTCTATTCCAGTCCACTATATGATGCTTTCTGTGAGGGTTGATCATTTAGCTCACTTGTGCTGTAACCAACATTCAATTACTAAAATAAATAATGATAGAAAATCTAGATCTGATCAGCTGCAGTTAGATTCAGCTCAGGTAGCAGTGCTGTCTTACTACTCCTGAAAGTTACTGTGGCAGAGGATTGCATTACGGATTCCATCTGGTACCATCAAGTTTGCCCTAATGGGTATGTAGTGATACTGACATAACTATTTCCTTATCACACTGAGTACTGAAATAATTTCATTCCATTATAACATAGTCAGTCAAAATCTATTCTTGTTCCTCTTTCCTCTGAAGGATTTTTCTTATTAATTCCAAGTAACCAATTATACTTCTGCAAATCAGTGCAAAATGTCTTTACCTCTTTAGTTCTATCTACTCACAGAGAGGCACGGATAATAAAGACTATTTAGCAGCTTATGAAAGGAAGCATGAAAGCTTTCTATTACAAATCATGTTTCATACGAAGTCAACATGATAATCCCTGTCATGAATACTCCTTCAGGAAAGCACTGCAGCAAGAATATACCTAAAAATGAACCAATAAGCCCACACAAATCTGAGATTGCACTCAAGCATCTGCTTAACTTATTGTCACATTCACTTCCATGTTTTCCCCTCTGTCTTTATAAAGTTTTTATGAAGGAGAATGGATTTCTGCACAGTGAAAAGCCTTGCTGAAAGCAAGACTTGCCCACCAAAATATCTCATGTTGTGCAAGAGGAGGCTGTGTCTGCAACCTTTCCTTGAACAATTTTAAATGTCCAGCCGAGGATTCTTAGGAACCCATTAATCTATCTCCTACTGCATCCTCTGCAGCAAAAAACATACAGGTTACTAATTCCACAACGAAACAAGCTTTCATTGACTTTGAAGCACATCTTCAGAGTCTTTAAGGGCACGTTCCCTCCGCATGCTCCCACTGATAAGCACAGAAGACTATCTGTTGCTTTCCAGGTAACCTTCTGCTTCATGGACGTGGTCGTGAGAGGAAGCCCCTGGAAACTTGAGGCATGAAAGGGACGTGCTAAACCTGAGGCAACTGAAGCTCCATCTCTTTCACAAGCCTGAGATCCCTGGGTGGCGGGGAAAAGCAGAGTAGCAGAGATCAGCTTTTAACATGTAGTAGTGACAAGCTCTGACACAGACTAGTGCAGAAATAGGCCTTCAGCTCTGAGTTATAGATACAGCAAAGGCAACTTGTCTCACAAAACACAAAGGGCTGCTCACAGGTTGCCAAGTATCTCCTTGATATCTTTGATAAGAAAGCACTACAAGAAAGGATCCCCAGTAGATGGGCAGGTATGAAGATAAGTGAAGAACAAGAATTCTTATCAAAGACAGCTTCCTTTCTAATGCACTGTATTTATTTGTCAGTTTACTTGGATATTTGTATTCCACCAGAGATTCCCAAGGCCTTGGATGTTTTTTTTTTAATTTTAAATTTCCTGTACTATTCAAAACAATGTTTTGGAGTTTAACCTGTAGATAAGAAGACAAGACTTTATTCTCTTGCTGTTAAAACTTATTCCTTAACTTGAAATGTGTAAATCCCCTTGGAGAAAGGTATGATAAAATCTTAGACAGAGCTGTTTGGTCTCTTATGCAGGTTCTGCTGGAGGATCCAGTCTCCTGTCCTCTTAGGGAAGTGCTCATTGAGACTAAGGAGAAAAATCCTCTCTGGGTGGGTGCAGAGGGAGATTTTGACTCCACTATCCACAAGCATAGCCACGGGACCCACAGTTTCTGAAAAATACAGAGTTACCACTTCCCTGTTTGGAATTTCTCTCTCCAGAGAAGGGTGGTGGAGAGAGACATTATTAGGTTATGCTTTGCTTATAACAAGAAACTTTGGACTCTGTAAGCAGGGTGCTTTCATTGCAAACTGTCAAAGCACTTAGAATTCCTATCAAAGAAAGAGCTTTCTGTAGCAAGGGAGCCTTTTCTCATTTCCCTCCCTAATTTCCTGCCTGGAGGTATGAAATTGTCACTATTTATAGTGCTGCTTGAAAACGAGTGTGTATGAAGTGGCACTCAGGGAAATCATACTTGTGACAGCAAAAAGACAAACAAGAATGGCCTAGAAAACATGACTAGTAGGGTAAAACAGAAATATTTCAGGTTGCCTAGCCTGAAACACTGTTTTTCCCTAACTGTGTAGTGCAGTCCTAGTGGGACTGACTCCGACAGGCTTCAAAGGATTGCGTGATGTGTCAGGAGCAGCCACGCCAGCAGGCAGCAGCTCGGTGTCCTCAGTGAACCCAGCCCAGGACCTGTGTGAACTGCTGCAGATGGCAGCTGTGAGTGCAGAGGAGCAGGTTCTTACACCCAGACCAGTCCTGAGGGGCTGCTCTCCTTCCCCTGCCCTCACACTGCGACTTCTTCCACCGCCTGCGTTAAAAGGTGTGCAGTGCTCACCTCGGGCTCGCTGTCAAAGCTTTGCAGCAAAACTTCACAAGTTTCTGCAAGGGAGTGGAATGCTATCCCTGACATCTGCTGTCAATTTGTGCTTTTTAAAAAATGAGTAGTAGCGTATTTGTTGCCGTAGAAAGGACTACCTTCCTTCTACCAACAACACTGTTTGTTCTGACACTTTTTTTCCACCTGGTAACCTTATTTTATTTGGCTGTTGTTTCTTCAGTTAAGCTGTATTTTAATGTGCTGATACAGTAATGCCATTTAATCAGTTCCTGTTCTCAAGAAACATCAGAGAAGATTATGCAATAAACATGTTACTGTACCAACAGTTTTTAAATGTTTATGAAAAGGTTGAAGTTTTTTTTCACTTAAAAAGAAATACATGAAAACAAGCGTAGCGTTATTTTTCTAGCCTCTAAAAAACAGTCTAGTAACAACCATGCAGAAAAATAAAATGTGTTCTTGTTGAGAATAAATGGCAAATTTCCTCCAGCAGTTAATTTCTACAATCTGGTTATAAATCTGTCAAAAATAAGATTTATAATGAAATGCTAACAGATTCCAGGCAATTGCTGTGCTAATAGAGCCACTTTCATACTCATGTATGAGAAAATGGTTCAACAGCCTGATCAGTTTAAGACAGACTCTGAGGGAAGGAGAACATGTAGTCCAGATGAACATCATACTTTCTACAGAAAGCAAAATTTTTTGTCCAGCTAAGGGAGATCAAAAGGTGGCAACAATGCGTGCAGCCACATAGCCAAAAGAACTGCCCTATTTACACATGGCAGATGCCTTTCCAGCATAGAGCAAGTTTCTAAGGCACTCCTATTGTTGGTCCTTGGTCTTCAGCTTTAAAAGGGGCTCTTGGCTGGTATGGAGCCTCTCGTGTACACGGAAAAGCTGAAAGAACTGGGTTTATTCAGCCTGGAGAAGAGAGGGCTTCAGGGTGACCTAACAGTGGCCTTGCAGTACCTGAAGGGAGCCTAAATTAAAGATGGAGAGGGACCTTTTACAAAGGCATGTGGTGACAGGACAAGGGGGGATGGCTTTCAATCAAAAGAGAGTAGGTTTAGATTATGTCCTAGGAGAAAGTTCTTCGCTGTGAGGGTGGTGAGGCACTGGAACAGGCTGCCCAGAGAAGCTGTGGATGCCTCATCCCTCCAAGTGCTCCAGTCAGGTTGGATGGGGCTCTGAGCAGCCTGGTCTAATGGAAGGTGTCCCTGCCAGCGTCAGGGAAATTGGAACTAGATGATCTTTAAGGTCCTTTCCAACCCAAGCCATTCTGTGATTCTATGATTTACTATTTCTGTCACTGTAAACAGANCCTAGGAGAAAGTTCTTCGCTGTGAGGGTGGTGAGGCACTGGAACAGGCTGCCCAGAGAAGCTGTGGATGCCTCATCCCTCCAAGTGCTCCAGTCAGGTTGGATGGGGCTCTGAGCAGCCTGGTCTAATGGAAGGTGTCCCTGCCAGCGTCAGGGAAATTGGAACTAGATGATCTTTAAGGTCCTTTCCAACCCAAGCCATTCTGTGATTCTATGATTTACTATTTCTGTCACTGTAAACAGAGGTGGAATTCTGTTGCGTAGCAAGATCAAGGACAATACCAGATAGAAATGTGAAGAGTTTGCAGGCTGTGTAAAGCACAAGAAACAGGTATGCAAAGACGTGGGGCACAAGAAAACAGCAAGAAATTCTACATGGTGGCAGCCAGCATTTTTTGTAGTTTCTTTTACAAGAGAGAATATTCCAAGTGAAACGAAGAGGCATGGCATACAGAGGGCCCCTCCAAGCAGGGGGCAACATTTGAAGTGGATGTTTGAACAGCTGATTTACAGAAAGCAGCACACAATTGCTGCCTGGGGCTGGGAACCTGCACCTGTAGGGTGAGCAGGGGGGGAAGAGGGGATAAGCTCTAATGGCACTGATGAGCAGCCAGATGAGAAACCACTAGAGGGATGCAGAAGGAAAGAACTGATGAAACTGGAAAAACCTGATGAGGTGGAGGTCCTAGCTGTGTGGGTAAGATCACAAAGCCATTCTCTGGTGGTGTCACGCACAGGGAGCTCTCAAAACACAGAGAGCTAAGGTGGGCGTACACTGAGCCTACACCTTTTTAACCACTTCAAAACACTACACAGGGTGAAAGGTTCACCTTTCTTCTGCAGACTGGGCCTAATCTTTCAGGTTGCTTGCAGAAAACTGTTAGTGCATGTGGTACCCTACCAATGACCTTCCAAGCACTCCATTTGCTCACAGTTTTTTGAGTTCCTTTGTATCAAAATTAAAGTGTATTTTCATTAGTTAATGTTTAGGTAGGTTTGTCTTTAAATCTTCTTTCAGTCTACATCTGAACTGTTATGGTTTCTCACTGCCACATCCCTTTTATAGTGCCACGGGGTGTACATTTGTGAAGAAAATCTGTGCTAATGGGAACCCCGAGTATCAAATGTGTCACTGCCTCTTGCAGGTGACTGAAAACTGCCATCCACCACCTGTAAGAGAGACACTGGGGATTTCCCTCAACCTCTTGCTTTATGGATAGCATTATTCCATGGATTTCAGCCAGTAATTCAAAAAAGCCCAAAAGATAGCCTAAAGGCTGGAAGAGAATAGAACACCCAAGCCCAGCAAAACTAGGTGTTCTTTACACCAAAACCCAGAATGAGTTTCACGTATTACAATTATTGGGCAGATTTATCAATCTTTACCATGCTTGTTCTAAGGTTGGGAAGAGAGAGAAGCTCTTGAAAGTCTCGAGGACAGGAGTGAAATTTTGCACAAATCAGTGAAAAGGGAAGCTACCAGGTGTTCAGGGCCAAAATCATAGGCGAATGCTTGACAGAGACAGCAGTAGAGCTCTCCTGAGGATACAGAGGATGTAGGCTTCTTTTTAAAATATGGTCTTCTAATATGAGCTATGACAAGCAGATTGACAGTCTGAGCTGTTTGAAAACCCTGAGCCAAATCTTAAAAAATCCTGAGTTTAGTTTAGAAGAGCAGGCTATTAAAAAAAAAAAAATTAAAAAAAAAAATCATTCACTGGTATTTTTATTGCTTTGTTGGTAAGTCTTTGAGCTTATCTTGTATTGCAACCAAACCGTTAGACTTTCCCTTTTTCCTTTTGAGTGAAAGCTAAAACTTTAGCTTGAAGAAAGAAACCAAATGCTGAAGGGATTCTGTCTCTCTTGTGTGCTGGTTACACTAAACCATCATCTTACCATAGCCAGGAAAACAACGCAATCCATTGCACACTGTCTGTAAATATTGCTTTCAAAGGTTCCTTGGCTGCTGTACCCAATGATTTTGCAGCCTGAACTGCAAGGAGCACATTACCAGCCTGTGAAGGAGTAAGGGAATCAGTAATGGCCAATTTTTTTTAATTCTTACAAATACTGAGAGAGGTTGAGCCTTTTCACAGCACAAAAGTAGTACTGGTTGATTTTCTCCGAGGCTGAGAAGTGTGTGTGGGAAAGGACTCGGATGCCAGCCTGGCATGTATGGCAGCCTCGTGGCACCTGAGAGCTGTGGGAGCTGCTTTTGGGGAGCAGTGCCTCTTCTCTTTCTGTTGTCAGCCCTCTCCTGCAGCCTTCCTTACCAATCTGCACCTGCAGAAACTCAGCAAACTTCCTGGCACAAAGATCTCAGTAAACGTAAATGAACATCACTTCTAGCCTCAACCTCTATTTTGCAGGATGCATTTCCTTGCTGCAAAATACTTCAAGGTCAGTGAAGGCAAGTCAAAGTTTGAGTATCTCAGGGCAAAACAGAATGATTTTTCTTTCTTCAGGGTGATTCTCTTACAGCCAAGCAAAGCTGACTTCATGTCTTTTTCAACTTTCCTGTTCTATCAGAGCCCTATGTCAGCTGTCTGTCTTATTTAACCTTGGTCAGCAGGACGTAGATAGTGCTGTGGCAAGACATTGTTGTCTTCCTCCATTTCCTCAACACTGCTTTGTTCCACCAAAGCCATGCATTTTGTTACTGGCAGCAGCCATATCGTGGAGGTAATGAAAGTCCTGTGCTGGTAATATGCCAGGGGTGAGCTAAGCCACGTGGGTTGTGCAATCTCCTCCTCTCACAGTGCTGTAGATGTGACCTCTGGATGCCATCAATTTCCATGGCCTTTATGAAACTCACCAAATGGAATGAAATTGCATTTTAGTGTGCAAGGAGCCTGCTTTGAGACAAAAGGGCAAACAGTCCAGGAGAATTTATCTGCCAAAGTCACTTACGACTTGAATTAAATAAGAAACTGATGCCACTGAGGGAGGGGGAAGGGACAGAGAGAAACCTTTTCTCTGATGTTTTTGCACGCTTTCTCTGCTTTTATTTACATGCATCACTGAAGAGTGGTCCTTGGAGCAGTTTTCTTTAATGCTTCTAGTGCTAAGAGCAGCTACTCAAATAGTTTGAGATAGTGCCCGCACGAAAATGAGTGAATTTGAGCATCTAGATGAAAGCTATGGATGAAAACAAAGACTAGATTAAAACACTCACATGTGGGAAAGATAAGTCTAAATCAATGGAAGACAGCTCTGATTAGAGTCGACTAATGGAAAAATGAATTCACAGACAATAAACTAAGAATAATATGAAATAGATTTGCTTAACTTCTTTTTTTCCTCCTTGTTTTGGTTTGTTAGTTTTGTGTGGTCTTGCAGAAATTTACTGCGGCATAGGATCTTCCCTTCATTACTCATGCTGACCAGAAGAAATGTGGGTATCAAAGAGATATCCATTAAGAGATGATGCTAGAAAAAATTAATTGAAAAAACCCCTTTGTATATTTTGCAAAGCTACAAACAAGCTCAAGAAGCCTGATGAACATATTAAACAATTTTGTGCTTCCAAAAGCATGAGGAACAATTTTTTGGTTTCTAAGTTTGATTTCGTAACTAGTAATCAAAGCAAAGGAAAAGCTTCAAGAAATCAATGGACAGCAGTTATGAAAAAGGAGATAGCAGGGAGAATGTTTAATATTTTAGAAGGTATTTGAAAGTAAACAATTTGGAAAAGGAGTTGGATCAATATTTATTTTTCTACTTTCTTGAAAAAGAATGGGAAGACTGACAGTCAGTTTTTCTGCAAGGAAGCAATTTTGTTTATGAATTTGCTCTAAATTGTGATGACACACACTACATGAAAATTGGCAGAAAAGGAAAAAATAAAGCTTTGAACTGAATAATTAAAGAAATCTTTTAGGTGTTTTGTCAACACATGCAGCTTTTTTCTGGTGCGTACCTTGTGCATATCTATCAGCTGGTGCAGTATATGCTGTTTGTGTCATGGACATCATTACCTATGTCTGAAAAGTAATACCAATTTTTCAAGAAATTCTATTAAAAATGCNTGGTTCTCCCAAAATAAAAGATGCAAGCAATTTGCTATGGCATACTGCTGGTTTTGGTTAGACCAATGTGAGACACTGAGCTCATCCTACCTTGAAGCTGCCTTGAATTAGGAAGCCCAAAACTGGAAGTACCTAAAAAATCAGCAGTCTCTTTCTAAATTCTGAGTTTAAATGGCAACAGGATGAACTCCTAGTAGAATTAGGAGTCTGTTGTCTTATAACTGAGATCAGTGTTTGGCCCAAAGTCAATAGCTGACACATTTTACTAATGAGGGAGAACAGGATGCCATTCATTAACTCCCATCTTTCACACATATTCTGTGTGATCTGGTGGAGTGTGTCCCATTGAAAAAGAAACGCAAGAGGTTATCACTTTGAGATAAAAAAGGAAAAAGCAAATTTCAGGGATTTCATCTTTGACCTTATTATTGCCTGAAATTTGCTAACTAGACTGTATCCAGTCTCAAAAAGAATTACGGCTGCCTAAAATGATACTTCTGACTCCACACAGAGATGAAGTCCAAGTCTGGCTCTCCCTGTTGCAACAGTGGACCTATAGAGCACAACATTTACCCTTTCTGTTTTCAGATCCTTTTACCCTCTACCCGAAAGTTTATTTTAGGCTAGGTCAGACCAGCAGTCCATTCCGTCTGTCTCTTTTGTTTCTTGTCACATTTTTCCCTCTAGTCATCCCTGCAGCACTCCTCTTCACCAGCTGAAGCCATTCCCATTTCTTCTCCCTACGCCACTGCACGCCCTCCCAGCACTGGCCCCAGAGGAGGTAAGGACAGGAGGGATGGCTCTGGGCTCCAGCAGCACCACACCTGTGTTGCCCTGGTTTTTGCTAAGCCTTCTGTTTTTAACCTTGGAGTCAGATTCTTTCTCACAGTTTCATGTAAATAATAGCCGATGTTTACTTGTGTCCGAGGAGACACAAATAAGAGGCTTTGACACTTGCCAGGTTCAGCAGAAAGAAGCAAAATGATGACGGTTTATTGACACTACATTATTCTTATACACATTCCAATACTTAAGTAAACATCAGCTTTATTTACATAACTGTGTGAGAAAATCTCTGACTTCAAGGTTAAAAACAGAAGGCTTACAGAAAAACAAGGCTTTAGCAAAAACCCAGGGCAACATTTACTTAACGGTATTTTCTGTTTTTCATTCCTTTTGTGATAAGAGAACTTTGATGAGCATCTTTCTTCTCCAGTGGGATTGAGAAGGAAGTGACATGTCCTCCAATCCCTTGTGCAGTTGAGAATTGTGTAAGAATGTGAAATCTGTAAATAATAGTCTTTCCCCTCCTTTCTGCTGAACCTGGCAGGTGTGAGAGCGTCTTTATTGTGTCTTCCCAGACACACACCTTGACAGATGCTGGCCTGCTCTCACCCTCGCCAGTGAGGTGTGCAGCAGCCAGCAATGTGCTGGGATGGCAAAGGGACAACTTCTCTGCAACCAGCATGAACAGGGCTGCCCTCTTTCCTCACCCGCAGGTATGTGTCTGTCTGGAAGGAGGGAGAAGTGAGCAATCGGGTCTAGGAAGAGAGGCTGGGGGACGGTTCATGTGTGGGAGCAGGCTCGGCACAGTAACCAGACCCATCAGTAATTGCATCCCCTACATGTTCTGGTGTGCCTGGCTCCTCTCCTAGACTGACTGCTCTCTCGAGACAGGTCTGGTTATATCTTGATACAGAACATGCCCTTGGTATTAAACAAAGGGTCATGAAGAAAAGCCTCAGTTCAGCTACTTACTGTGAAAAAAAGGCATTTTAGAGCTTATTGCTTTGGATTCAAAACTGGAGATTCAGCTTCTCTGTGTGTTCCCCCTCTCCCCCCAAGCACTTACCTAGGCCCTTCTGGATTTCAATAGAGTGACAGACACATTACGAGAGGAAATTACCAAGCAATAGAGCTCAGAAGAAGTGTGGCAATTATCTGAGCTAATTCAAGCAATGAGGTAAGGAAGCTGAAGAAAGAACCCCCCTTTCTTAGCCTGTTAAATAACAAACTTAAGTAAACTTTGGGCTCCAACTCTGTGCAAAACCCAGCAGAGACAGCCTGCTTAAAGCACTACCTTGATGCAACATGCACACACACCTTCCTAAAAGGTGTACAAGGAATACCCACTGCTAGGCGATGGGACTCATTCTCATAGGCTTTCAAATGCCTTGAAAAGCCCTGTCCAGAGTCAAACTTTGGTGAGTAGATCTGGAGAAGCTCAGGTCACCTGGTCCTGCTATGTTCAGTGCCCAGCTACAGTCAGCAGAGCTGCGGGAGCATCCTCTGACTGCGTGGTCATGCCAGCCCTGCTCACCAAGGGCAGAAATCTCCCAGACATGCCAACCCTTCCCGCCCCTGCTGCTAAAACACACCCAGCTCAGTGCCAGGTTTTGTGCTCTGCTCCAGCACTGCACCAGCTACCCGTGGAGCTGATTTTAGTGATCAAATCATGTGCTGGTTCAGCCTGTGCTTGCACACACTGCAGCCCACATGCTGCAGCCCAGTAATGCTCCTCCAGTCCCTCCCCAGTTATGAGACTATGTCATTTTGTGAGGAGATTATCTTCTCCAGGATTCTCTCTAACTTACAATAAAAGTAACTCTTAGAGTAGACAAGCATGAATGCAGATCATGTTTGTCAGCCACGGTCATTTTACAGTGACCTCACAAAAAGTGGGATTTCAAAGACTCAGATTAAAAAAATCAAGTGAAATTTTGAAGTTGGTGGCATGCATTCTGGCAGTGGTCTGTTGCAGGAGTGAGAGAGTCCAAGGTAAATTAAATTCTTCAAGAGATTATTAGCTCATAGAATTGTAGGAAAGATACTTATGTAAAAACATAAGGAAAAAAGTAGAAAATGTATGTGTGACCATTACAGTGTGTCCACAATTATGGTTTTTTACTTTCTAAAGAGCATGTTCAGCCACTAATCTTAGAGCCAATTTGTAAAACAGACTTCAGTGCTCTAAGTATTTCTGTTTTGAAGTGTCAGCAAACCCTGAAAAGGAAAACGCATATATGGGAAAGAGAAGAGTGCTTATGGATCCCAAGACTTACAGATCTTCAGATCCTTTATGTATGACTTCTATTTTTGTCCCTTGGAGTGCTTAAACTCAAATGTTTGGTTTCCTGCCTACTAAATATAATGTCTGCAAAACTTTTCTTAAATGAAAAATTGCACTTCCAGGTGGACATTTAAGCATGTGGAATCACATAACACATGCAATTCCCAATTCCCTGCTCATGAGTCTGGATCAATTCCCTCCATCCTTAGAATCAGCACATTACCACACCAAAAAAAAAAAA
>VYXC01005870.1:85442-108871 GCA_013397175.1 Platysteira castanea
AACAAAAAAAAAAAGAAAAAAGGAAAAAAAACGAGGGGGAAGAGTTTGGCAAGATTTTGTTCAGTGTATTCCAGAATTCAGCTTTGCCCTTGACTCTGTCTGTATTTAAATATTTCTTCAATTAAATAATGATCTCATACTCTACATTTTTTCATAGGTGTTGAGTATGAACAGCTTTTCACTGAAATCAAAGGCACTGGCAGGTGTTTATTACTTCTGTTTAATTAATCATCTAATATTTTTTTCAGACATTCATGCGCAACAAGAATCTCTCATGGCAGTGGAGTAGTTGGCAGCTTTCAGTGAAAGACCAATGATTTATGAGATGGATGGCGTGTTGCCAAGGGCTTGCAGGCCCTTGACGTCAAGCACTGCTTTTGGATATCTGAGCTGATCAATGGATTTGGGCGACTGAGCATGTGAGTGCCCAGCTGGACTAACTGAGACTGCCCTCATCAGCCCTTTCTGGAAATGGGGCTGCATTAAAAAGTGCAGTGAGAAGCATCTTAACAGCTCTTCTCTTTTCTTTCTCTTCTGATTCCTATGCACGGTGGTGACGCTAAAAGTCCATGGAGGTAAAGAATCTAGGAACATTTTATAGCTACAGTACATCCAGACTCTCTAGCCTTTTCTAAGCCTGTTCCTATGAGAATGCAAAGGCTTATGCTGCGATTGCTATCAGGATTTCTTCTTCCAACAGATTAACAAGCCCACAAAAAGCCCTCCTTGTAACTGCATGCATCTATTTCAGATTAGATGAAATCTGGGCTTGATCTCCTCTACTGCACAAAACTCTGGGATGTGTGCTCTCTTTGAAAGCACTGGAGTCTTAGGGGAAGGAGGAAATTTTTCTGCCATACACGACAGATGAGGTACTGCTAAAACCAGATGAAAAAGTGGCTGGGAAGAGACAACCTCATTTCTCTTGGGAAGCAGCAGAAGCAGATGAAACTGTATCTTTCTTCCACCTGCCTTCTTATTTCCATAAACCTCTGTAGAGGCACCCTCAAATTGCTGAACAAATGTGGACAAGGATGTGGTGGAAGGGAACTCCAAACAGACCAAAATCCTACTCCATCCATTGATGGTCCCAGGTCCTGTTGGGGGGGCACTGGACCTACAAAATAGGTCTGGAGTCTTCATCCTCCTCCTTCTCTTCCCTCTTGCTGACCTGTTCCTCTAGCTTTGCTGTGTCTCTCAGTCTGACTGACCAAGACCTCAGAAGCAGACACACGTGACAGAAGCAGTTGCATGTGACATGTGACACATCCTCCCTGGCTATGGGCACCTTTGCATGATTTGCTAAGGCCCCTCATCAGGAGAAAGAGGAAAAGGACAGCCAGCTTCTTTACGCACCTTGGCAGACCTTTGTGCAAGGGTGCTGCCACAGAAACACCTCTGTGTCTGCACCTGATGCTTGTTCCTCAGGGATGGGTAAACAGGCAGAGCAGCAACAGATGGCTCAGGCAGACAGGCCCATACACAGGGAAGGACTAGTGACACTCTGCTGTGCTCCCTGTAAATCACATTCTGGGAATGTCTCCACCAGATACAAGAAGTACTGAAACCAACTGGCTTCTTCATTAGCATGCTGGGAGTTAAGCTTGAATAAACACATGCTTTTCTGCCCTTTCACCTCTAAACCAGGAAAGTAACATTTCAGGCTGCTTATAAAGGGCTATTAAGAGAATAAATCATCTTATTTCAGGGGCTTCAGTCTGCCCCAAAGGGGATGTGCAAAACATCTGAAAGAGAGCAAACTGGTTAACACCAGCTGGGAAGGAGCCCAGTGCCCAGAGATTCAGGCTTCTCTAGGCACCTCAGCCCTACCACGCAGAAATACAGGCTAAAACTGCCACATTCCAAAACCCTGTAGGCTCAAGTGTCTTTTTTTTTCCCTGAAATCACAACAAACACAGTTCAGCTGCAGGTAAACATCAGCTCATGAATAGCTGGACACCACTCTCAGGTTGCCAAGCTAGAGGAAGATGTCAACACGGGCAGCACCACATCAACTAACAGGGAACCCAGTCACTGGTAGAACATACATGGGGCAAACAGCCAGTCTCTGGTATCAATCCCAAAACACTGAAGCAAAGTAGTCTGTGCAGGGTCTTATCTCCTGATTGTTTTTTTTTTTTCAAGCCTCCGAACAGCAACAATGCAGGAAAGTTAAAAACCTGGGGTGAGGGTCAGGGTGGAAGAAGAAAGAAAGGGCTTTCCTTGCCTTTTCATGTGAACTCTACGCTGTGTCACGCACTGGTACCAGGGTGGTGTGAGTGTCCTAGTTGCTCTGGCTGCTGGAGGCAGAAACTATCTCCTTCAGCATATATAACTGTCTGTGCAATCACTGCTTTGTTTTGTTTTGTTTTGTTTTGCTTTTTTCCCTCCCCCCCCAAGAGTATGAATGTATTTTTAAAGGAAAAAAATCCCTGAAAGGACCAATGAATTTCAAGGCCATAAAGAAGGCAGCCCATAAATCACAAATGTAAATCGGGATTGCTCTTGGGAGGTTCGTCTTATCCCAACAAGAAGTAAAATGTTGCTGATTTCTTGTGAGATTTACTCTATTAGTATTGAGAAAAGTGGAAAAAGTAATTGATTTTGCTTTGCAGCTATGGTTTGTAAGTGAAAACATGTGTCAGCTCCTGTATCACACACTGGTTATGCTTCTGTCTTACTGTTTTTCAGTGCCTTTAGCCTGTTTACTTCAGAAAATTTGACCTGATTAGTTAGAAGACTTTCTATATCATGTTTAATTTGTCCTTCCTTCATCGTCTCTCTGCTTTAATTTTTCGGATCATACATTCTCTGAGTTAACAAAGCACACAGGAAGTTTTCTCTGCTCATCTGACAAATTATTTAAAAAACACAAGCTTGCTATTGAAAGAAAATGAATCTCTTATTACAACATCCAAATTAGACTGTTTGTTATGGGCTACAGATGGTCTCAGTCTGGTAGTGCAGAGAACCAGTGAGCACTTTTAATCCAAATCCACCTGTAAAGAATCAGGTTTCAAGTTTTAACATGCTGTATGTTTCTCTCTTCTTTTTTTTCCCCTCCCTCTCTCTTTCTGGAGAGCAAAAGCCTAGCTACATCTGTTCCTAGCCTGGATCCACACAGAACCTGCTGATGGGAGCAAACCCATTCATTTTTTATCAGTCGGGGCCAGGACATAATCTTCTAAAGAGATTTGTGTTTCCTGCAGAGAAGATCTGCAAGAGGAGAGTGGAGTAACTGAGAGCAAACTCCGGGGCTGCTCTCTGGAAGTCATGGGATGTTCATCAGCCACGACACAGGTCCCACAGCAAGTTATCAGCTCAGCCCGTGCACTGCTCACCCCTAGCTGTGTTGTCCCTGCCCCTTCACTTTGGTTATGCAGTTGCAAGGTGTGGTTGAAAATGGAGGAGGACAAGTCTGTAAGGCTCGACCGAAAGACAGACCCAGGAGAAAGGCTGGTAGGAAGGACTGGTGCTACATCTGCTGTGGTTACTCACCTCTGCAGCGTCCCTCTCTTGCTCAGTGCCTTGTCCCACAAGTTTCAGAAGACCTCCTCTGTGGTGATATGATAAACATGGTACCAACTGGAGGCAGAATGCCCTTCTGCCCTTGTGCTTTGGGACTGAAGATGAAAGAGCTCTGCACCACTGTGGTGCATTCCTGTCTGCCTAGAAGCAGCTGGCTGGCTGCCACTGGAAAGCTGCCATTTTTGTCTCGTGATGCTTCGAGTGGCCTGAAGGACCCCAGCAAGCTTGGTTTCTGATAACCAGATAGATTAGCC
Organism: Platysteira castanea; assembly: GCA_013397175.1. Taxonomy (NCBI): domain Eukaryota; kingdom Metazoa; phylum Chordata; class Aves; order Passeriformes; genus Platysteira; species Platysteira castanea. The sequence goes on from VYXC01005870.1 coordinate 89,225, forward strand.
AAAGACTCCATCCATTCCTTAGCTAAAGCATTTCCTTCTGCTGACCAATCTCAGCTGCACTGTTTTCCCGACTAAGCCAGTGCCATCTTCCTCTTTACCTACACATCACCTTGTCCTGTATTCCTGTTTTGCTGCAGGGTTTGCAGCTGGCTGGCCAGATACTGCCACTTGTACCTTTACCACACAAATGGTTCCAAGAAGAAAAATCAGGGTCTCTGACAGTTTCCACTGAGCAGTTCCAGTGCTTTTCTGACAATTCCATGCTCAGAAATGTAATCCAACAAATCTGTTCTGGTTTCAGACTGCAACTTTCTGTGGCAACAAGCTCCACATTTTAACTACAAACAATGTAAGATTGACTTTGATCAGCTTTTTAGTCCATCAAGCAATGTGACTGAGAACATCTTTGCTTTGGTACTAGTGGACAAAGAGAACAGAACCTCCTGTCAATTCTCTCAAGGCCGGTTTTAAAATCACCAGTCTCACCATGCTGTCCCCCAAATACTTCAGCACCAAACTCCTCACACAAGAAAACCCCTGAGAGTTATTCCAAGCCTGCTGCTATTCCTCTAACTTCTGGCTGATTCCCTTTCTACTCTGTTATTTTAAATAAGAAATGAAGCAGGAGGCAGCACACCTGAGTACTGGAGTACCTCACCATTTTGTATTAAGACATTTTCTCTATAGTTTTCCTATTCTAATTTGTATGTTTCCTAACAATTACTTGGGTCTTTCAGCTCAGTGGTATCTGCAGAAGAGCTCTTTTTATGGCTTTAAAAACAACAACAAAAATTGCTGAACTACAGCTGTACTGAAATAGTGGAATAAACCTTGCATTTCAGAAACATCTGTCACACACATGAAGACCCATCCCTCTGGTTCTTTCCAACACAAAATCAGCAAGGAGACAAAAGATAAGAGGTGATGTGATAGACAGAGGGTCAGTAGCAGAGACAGAGAAAACACTTGGTTATCCTGGACAAAGACCAAGACTGTGGCTGAGTGGCTTGTTTCTGGCTTTCTCTTTGGGAAATGGATGGTTGGGCTAATTATATCTGTGTCCTTTACCACCTCAAGCAATCTAACAAAGTGGGAAGGGAACCATCGCAAAGGACTGTTAGGAATAGGCCTGTTTCCTAAAGTCTGTTTTCTTGCATCCAGAGGCCTACCTCTCTCACTGTCCCCTCAGAGGCTCTCTTCTTCCTCTTTTCCCCCTGTATCATGTATTATTTGCCAGATCTGTTTAATATGAATCAGGAGAAATAACTGTTTCACAAGCTCTGCTCTAACAGATCTGCACAGATACGGTCACCCAAGAGACAACGGAACTTTCACTGACCTACTTGTAGCCAAAGTTTAACTTTCAGCAAGGAAATAAGCAATGACTTTGATCCAAAGTTTTCAAGGAAGAAAAAAAGGAGAAAACCAAAGATAAAAGTCAGCCAGTTATTCCTGAAAGACATAACACACTCCACAGTGTATTTTTCAGGGTAGAGGGGAAGGAGGAAATGGGGAGCTCTTAATTCATGTTCCTCATTCCAGAGGTCTCAGGGGTTCTTTGAGTCTTACAGCTGGTCTGATTTATAAATAGGTATATCTCTCACTTTTTATTTCTTGCTTCTTTGTCATTTTCCTGCTGGCACATCTGGTCCAAGAATGGCCACTAGACAGGAAATTATTGCAGACACTTCAATGAACTTTCTTATTGAAGTGACAGTTTTCCAGTAACCAAACTCATGTTGCTGAGCCTGTATGATGCTAAATGAAGAAGAGACTCTCTATTTCCTCCTTTATCCATTTCCAAAACTGATTTCAGAATAGAAAAATTTCCAGTATTGATATCATCCTCTCTCCAGATTTAACAAGAGATTGCTTTGCAGTTTGGAAGAAGAAAGTTAGCTCAATTTTGACATCAGAGAATGCCAGATCTTACAGCAATAAAGAATAACCTGTTTAATTGAGGACAGACTTTTCTAAAGACTGAAAAGCTGTCTGCTTCTACTACTAGGGTCTGATTTTCTCCAACCATGGCTTTCTGTGGGGACTGTTTTCTGTCAGAAGTGACACTGAATGCTGCCTAGGGAAGTTTTCAAAATTGATTAGTGATGCTTTTGCTGGCTCCTTTTAGAAAACTTTCTGCCAACAGGTTTATACGGATGAGTGGGACCTGTTCTTTAAAACAGACATGCATTACTTGTACATGCCTATTCAATAGAAGATTAAATGTTGGTTGAACTCCACCTTTTTTTTTGGGCCAGTCTCCTCTCTGCCTGTCTCAGTACCTTCTCTGAATTCCTCTTTTCTCCTCTCTCTGTCCTCCCCACTGCATTGCTGCAGTCTTACCCTCCAATCTGAAACAGAATCACAGAATCATAATGTTGGAAAAGACCTCTGAGGTCATGGAGTCCAACCTTTGACCAATCACCACCTTGTCAACTGGACCAGAGCACCAAGTGCTATGTCCAGTCATTTCTTGAACATCTCCAAGGATGTACTCCATAACCTTCCTGGACAGTCCATTCCAATATTAAACAACCCTTTCCGTGAAGAAATTCTTCCTGATGTCCAGCCTGGACTTCCCCTACTGCAGGTTGAGGCTGTATCTTCTCATCCTGTGACTAACTGCCTGGAGGAAGAGACCGACCCCCACCTGGCTGCACCCTCCTTTCAGGCAGCTGCAGAGAGAGATAAGCTCACCCCTGAGCCTCCTTTTCTCCAGGCTAAATACCCCCAGCTACCTCAGCTGCTCCTCACAGGAGGAGCTCTTGTGCCCCAGACCCTTCACCAGCTCTGTTGCCCTTCTCTGCACACACTCCAGCACCTCAGTGTCTGGACACAGAACCTGAGGTGTGGCCTCACCAGTGCCGAGTACAGAGGGACAATCCCTGCCCTGGTCCTGCTGGCCACACTGTTGCTGATACAGGCCAGAATGCCACTAGCCTTCTTGGCCACCTGGGCACACTGCTGGCTCATGTTCAGCTGCTGTTGACCAGCACCTGCAGGTCCTTTTCCACTGGGCAGCTTTCCAGCCACTCTGCCCCAGTGCTGCCTGGGGTGGTTGTGACCTGAAGACAGGACGTGGCACTTGGCCTTACTGAACCTCTTAGCACTGGCCTTGGCCCATAAATCCAGCCTGTCCAGATCCCTCTGCAGAGCCTTCTTACTCCACATGGGAACCCTTCCCTAACTGTTCACTTGGAACAATTAATGACAAGTGTGTTGACTTGCTGTTCTTTCACAGGGCCTGCAGCTCAGTGGGAGTTTTCTGGAAAGTCCTAGGAGAAACCTAGTCTTGGCAAAACTCTTGCTGTGTTAGCAGAACTGGCACACCTACTCTCCTGCACAGAAGGTCCCATTGAGATTGCTTTAAAAATTAAAAAGCTGCATTAAAAATAAAGAAGGGTTTTGATTGGCTCCAGTGTTACAGTGGAAGAGGATGATGTGGCCTCTCGGACTCATACTGATGTTCATATATAAAGATGTGTGTGGTTAGGTCTTGCTGAACTCAGTAGATTGCATCAGCATATGAGGCTAGGTATCAGGTTTCCTGCTTTTGAGTACGGATGGGCTAAGTTCTGTTATTTGCTCCCAGAATCTAAAGGGAGAGAACTTGTTCTGCTTTCCCAAAACTTTTGCTTCATTTGTATTTTAATTCTGAATTGATTTAAATAACAAAAATTGGTTTTGCCAGACTACGTCTGGACGAGGGCCCAGTTCACCCAGGGTTCTCTGTCTGACAGTGGCCAGCATCAGTTGCTTCAGAGGAAGGTGCAAGATACTCTGTTAAGACTCAATTACAGAAGAAGCAGGCCCCAGGGAAAACTTCTTCCTAAATCCTGCTAGAGTTTGGCTTCTGTCCTGATGCCCAAGGATTTATATTCCTTCCAAAATCTCTTGTTTATTTTGAGGTATTAGCTGTTACAAATCTGGCTCATGTTGCTTTTCATGTTATGCCTAATCCTGTTTTGAACAGGTCTGCAATCTTTGGCTTCAACTGTATCCTTTGGCAGTGAGTTCCATAAGCTAATTGTGTATTATGTGAAAAAGTACTTCCTTCTATTAGCTTTCAATTTTTTTTTGTCTGAATAAAAATCATCTCACTATTTTATCCCTCCTTCCCCTTTTCCTGTTTTCCTCACAAATAGATATCCAGCCCAGAGCTGGAGCAGAAGGGAGAGACGTGTACTACTGATCTAAGTTGTGCCTATGATCCAAAGACAGGCGATGGGTTGGATGGAACACTTCTCCCAGCCAACCCCACACCTAGCCAGCCCCAAGCAATCTGCACTATGATGTGCCAGCACCCCAAAAGCAGAGCTCCTGTAAATAGCTTTTAGAGTCACAGATGTCTCTAGAACAAAAATTTTTGAAACTTTATTGTAACAAGTTATAATTTTTGGTATTTTAGTTCAGACATTTATTAATTTATTTATGTCATCTATTCACTGCTTTATTACAGACCAATAGTCTTTCAGACTAGAATTGGCAAATGCAAGGGTAAAATTTGCTATTAGTTGCCAGCCAGCATTCCTCCTCATTCACTGGATATACNTTTTAATTCTGAATTGATTTAAATAACAAAAATTGGTTTTGCCAGACTACGTCTGGACGAGGGCCCAGTTCACCCAGGGTTCTCTGTCTGACAGTGGCCAGCATCAGTTGCTTCAGAGGAAGGTGCAAGATACTCTGTTAAGACTCAATTACAGAAGAAGCAGGCCCCAGGGAAAACTTCTTCCTAAATCCTGCTAGAGTTTGGCTTCTGTCCTGATGCCCAAGGATTTATATTCCTTCCAAAATCTCTTGTTTATTTTGAGGTATTAGCTGTTACAAATCTGGCTCATGTTGCTTTTCATGTTATGCCTAATCCTGTTTTGAACAGGTCTGCAATCTTTGGCTTCAACTGTATCCTTTGGCAGTGAGTTCCATAAGCTAATTGTGTATTATGTGAAAAAGTACTTCCTTCTATTAGCTTTCAATTTTTTTTTGTCTGAATAAAAATCATCTCACTATTTTATCCCTCCTTCCCCTTTTCCTGTTTTCCTCACAAATAGATATCCAGCCCAGAGCTGGAGCAGAAGGGAGAGACGTGTACTACTGATCTAAGTTGTGCCTATGATCCAAAGACAGGCGATGGGTTGGATGGAACACTTCTCCCAGCCAACCCCACACCTAGCCAGCCCCAAGCAATCTGCACTATGATGTGCCAGCACCCCAAAAGCAGAGCTCCTGTAAATAGCTTTTAGAGTCACAGATGTCTCTAGAACAAAAATTTTTGAAACTTTATTGTAACAAGTTATAATTTTTGGTATTTTAGTTCAGACATTTATTAATTTATTTATGTCATCTATTCACTGCTTTATTACAGACCAATAGTCTTTCAGACTAGAATTGGCAAATGCAAGGGTAAAATTTGCTATTAGTTGCCAGCCAGCATTCCTCCTCATTCACTGGATATACTTCCCCGGAAAAGAGACAGATGGCACTGCCAGCAACATACTTCCTTGGAGATTTTCCATCAAGGAAAACTTCCTTAAATTAAAAGCTGAGTTTTCTGAGAAACCAAGTAGAAAAGTCTGCATAAGTAACTTAGGACTTACTCTTGCGATGTTCTTCATGTCTCCGAGTGTATGACAAGTAAAAATTACTTTCCAACACTGCCTGTCACTGTGAAGGTTCTCTGCTAGAGGTGCAGAATGGCAAATTTACCAGCGGCCACCACTCACATGATCTCAGGCTGAATGGGCTCTGCTGGCCTCCATCAGGCTGTAAAGATCTATGACCCAGAGACATAAGTTTGCATTTACCCTAGGACTGCAAGGATGGCTCTGCAGCAATACCAGATTGCTCCTCATGCAATACAGAGGAGTATGCAATCCAAAGAGCATTTTAGCATTAACTCCATCTTTTGCCCTAAAAATCCCCAGTACTGCATTACAGTTAAAATCTGCTCTGGTCACCGTTCTGACAATTAGATGTGTGCTGCAGCCTGTACTTAATACAGATTATCTTCTCTGTCTTCTAGAAAAACATTTTTCAGTCCTCCAGGCACATTAATCACTAGCCAACCCCGCAGTTTAACTAATCAAAATCTGGGCCTTACAACGGATGCAATTTAATGAATCCATTTCAATGCCACTGTGGCCATACCAGGCCACTCCATCATTGTCACCTACTGGACTGGAGGAAGTGAAACTGCTCCATTTTCAGTAACTACTTATTTAAAGGCAAAGTAGAAGTGGCATGGACGTTTTATTCATGGATAGCCACTGGTCAGGGAATTTGAGGAAGCCAGCTGTACAGAAAGTGGGGGTGATTGCTAGGCCAGGCATTCTAACTCATGAATGTGTTCTTGGGAGCTCTGGGAGATCACCCAAGCCAAGATACAGTGAAGGTCCAGTGCTGACCTCGAGACTGCCACAGTACCTCAAAGAACAAAATGCTCATCAAATGACAACATAAACAGCTCAGTGAAGGATGGCATGGGAACAGGAATCACACTGAACTTTTCCTTTGCAGCTGCTCTCCATACTTGGGCACTGCCAAGGGCTGTGAACCATTGCTTCACAGACCTTTTTCTAATAGGTCTCACAACGAAGTCATTGCTCGAGATGTCCGGAGTCATGAACAGGTGTATGACCTCATCACAAAACTGGGTGAAATAGTAGCACATATTTATCCAGTACTGGGTGTTGCAAAGATAAACAACACAAGCACAAGTAAAACAAAAGACAGTGAAGAAGATGGGTCTTGCACAGGTGCTTACTCAGGGTTAAGGGCAGTCGTGTAGAAAAGGAAGAACATCTTTGAAACAACTCTACTTTCTCAAACGGTGTGTGTGAGAAACAGAGGTCTCCCTATAAAACCTGTAGAACAGTCTGCATTTGGGATCCTGTACAGCCATAATGCTTTCTTGCAACCTTATATTTTTATTTGGAAGAGAAATTGGCTCTCATGAGCTGCTCGAGGACTGCAAAGAACATCCTGAAGAACCCACACAATCCAGATATTGCAGTATCTGAGAGGAAGCTATGCATACCCCGAAGTCCAGCACCCAGCCATTGTAGGGACCTGCCTACTTGTGTGATGCTGCCTCCCTCTTTGTGTTACCAAAAGGACAGCACCCAACTTTCTGATCACATTCTGCCTCTCCTGCTTTTCCAGTCACACTCCTGAATGGGGTATGGGCATGGAGGGGATGGGAGGTGGCAGTGAGAGAGGGCACTGTGCAGCATTCAGTCTCCAAGTGACAACAACGGGAATGATGGCAGCAAGATCTGCAGAGGACATTAAAGACTACACGATTGCAAGGAGATACAGACGAATGAACTGCTATCTGCCTGCTGCAGCTCCCTGAACAGGTCATGCTGAGCAGGTGTGACAGCTTAGCAGGAGAGGAAGAGCTTCTACCATTGCCTGTTCCTCTGGAGTGCCTCTTCTGAACATTGCTTTAGTCTTGCCTGATAACCCTCAGCTGCTGTCTCCCAAAGGAGAATGAAGGACTGAAGCTGTTTGGCAAAGTACAGGACAAACAGTTCCTGAACCTCTCCCACTACAACCAGACTTCACTCATTTCAGCTCTGAACACTCAAAGTTTTAGCTGTCACAAATACGTTGTGACAGGATGGGTTTCCATCTACTGTTGCATCGAAAGACATCCCAAAACTTACGCAGGAAAAATGCACCAAAGAAGACTGCTCTTGGGATTAATTTTATTGTCATCAGAAAGACCTACACTGGGAAAATCTTGGAAGTATTTGTAATTTCCTGAGTGCACGAAGAGTGTCATGGGCACCCTGGTGACACAACTGGGTACAGAGTAATCTTGCCTGTATTGTACTTAGTATGTGATGATGAACCACAGGAACCATCTGGAGAGAAAAGCTACTGCCAGTTGATTTGGGCAGGAAGAAGTAACAAGATGTAGCAGTGCTGTAGGTATAGCCAAGTCATTTGGACTAAAAATGAACTGAGACCTCGCAAAAACAAGGAAGACTTAGCAATTGCCTTAGCAAATGTCCCTGGTGGATCTGAAGGCAAGCCCTTGCAAACTGCCCCAGCTACCCTCCCAGATCTTCATGCTGCCCAACATTTTTTGCATATTGAGCAGAGAAAGAAAGAGGATGTCTGGCCTTTTGAATTAAAAAATGAAATGCTGCGATGTTATTAAAAAAGGTAGTGCTTTGGTATGGGTTGTACTTAAATGCTTACAAAGTCAAAAAAGGATGAATCACTCTAATTCCAACACTGCTTGGACTACAAACTAAGTAAGGAGTCTGAAGCTGGAAGCAGTCACTTTTTGCTAGTGACACAACACAGGATAAAAAAAAAATTCTAAGACAATTAAAAGACTGTAAATCAACCTCTATTAATATGAAGCAAGATCGTTGCAATTTTTCATTCTCCTGACTTAGAGAAAATCTATTTTCATGTTACTACAAAACCCAAGCCAGAAATTTGGAAGAGTTTATTTGGTTTATCCATTCCTCTAGGGCTACTATGCTTCACTCTTTACATAGACCAGTGCATTGGCTTTCAATTAAGACAACAGAAAAACATAAATCTAGGTTCCTTGCTGGAGTTGTTTCTGTAAATCATACTCCCCCTCTATCCCATCCAGAAGCCACCAGAGACATGCAAAAATTGTAATATTTTTTTTATGTATGACAACCTTCCTCCACTTTCCCATTCAATTATCCTTGACTTTCCAAAGCTGTTAGTACCTAGCAAGAGCTGCAAGTACATCACAGATGGAGCAATTTCACTGAACTGCAATAGGAGGGATTAATTCCAAGCTTAGCAAGGAAAGCTAATCACAACCTTAGCTACAGAGAGACCACCAGCTCTTCTTTGTTTTGACATAGCAAAGCCTGCTTTTTACAGTGACAGGGTCTACAGCTTACAGATTTTGAAATCATGGTGGTGGGGAAAAGAATCAGTTGCAGGGGTGGGATGTTAAAATGTGGTTTTGACAGAGTAGGCATTTCTGAGACTCTGCTTGTACACTTGCTTTGTACCATGGTAGGGTGTTGCCCTGAATTTTTGTAAGCCTTCTGTTTTTAACCTTAAAGTCAAATTCTTTTCACACAAATTCATGTAAATAATAGCCAGTGTTTACTTAATGGTATTTTCTGTTTTTCATTCCTTTTGTGATATGACAACTTTGATGAGCACCTTTCTTCTCCAGTGGGATTGAGAAGGAAGTGACATGCTCTCCAATCCCTTGTGGAGTTGGGACGTGTATAAAAATAAAATAATGTAAATAAAAGCATTCCATTTCCTCCTTTCTGCTGAACCTGGCAAGTGTAAGAGCGTCTTTATTGTGTCTCCCCAAACACAGCAGGGTACATTGAATGCCTTTGCTGTCATGATCTGTAACATTGAAAAGGATGTGAGGAGAGGAAAACACAGAAAATTAGGGCTTTTGGGAGAAGAGCACTACAGTTTTTTATCAGAAGGTAAACTCTGAAAGTATTACAATAAATGATGGTCCTGTGACTTGATGAAGTTTCTCTGACAGGAGAGGATACAAAGAAATTCACCATCTCTACACTATGAGTTCTAAACTGTACTTAACGATAACAGTTTTTCACTTCAGAAGAAAATGCAATTAAAGTAAAAAATAAATGTGGGAATCTGGGACCATCATCTACAATCTTCTACCTGAAAGAAGGCTGCAGTGTTACCAAAACCTAACCACCACCTTAAGACCACCTATCTAAGCTCTCTCTTTCTTATGTACAGGAGGTGCAAAAACCCCAGAAACATCAAGAACAACCACAAATTTAGCTATTCTGCACAGGATTTCCAAAGGGTAATCCAGAGCCAAAGTCCATGGCCATGGGAGACTGTTTCATATCAGGAGATGCTGAGACATTTCAGCACCTTGTTGGACAGGGATGCTGCTCTCACCCACTGACTGCCAACGTGACACTCCATTCCCCATTCCTATCTGTAGAAAATCTGTTCTCAGCTGAGGAGCATTCATAACGTGTGTGAGTCTATAAAAGATCTTTCGAAATCCATGATTACAAGATTTCAACAATTCTGTCCTCCCAGACCAGCTGTTTGTTCCCAAAGACATTCCTTCTGCCAGGGTCTGTCATCCCTGCTGCTAACTCCCGCTTGCATTGAGATTCCAGCGGTCAGCAGCTTGGGCAGCCTTTGTAACTTCCCATGCTGCAAAGCCCTGATTCTCCCTTCTCCATCATTTTCAGGCTTATGGTGATGCCCCACAAGCACTGCAGCCAGATCCTGACCACACAGGACTGCTGCTCCCTGACCAGTGCAGGGTTTGCAGAGCTGCTCTGCCAAGGCACCTGTACATCTGCAGGTTTAGAGGCTCTGTTTGACCAATGCAGTTGACTTTTCCAGGGCAGCAGTGAAAGGGTTACCATCTCCCAGCTCCATAGAAGTTGTGAGGAACAGTAAAGCCCTTTCCCACTGACAGAACTACACAGCAAGCTCCCAGATCTAATGCTGAGGCTCCAGGCTGCTAGGGATTGACATGGGAGAAAGATGCGGGGTGCACAGATAGTGATGGACACCACAAGATAGGCAAGTCCTGCACAAAGCCCTAGGAGCTGCCTAAGAGCAGTTAGAGATACACTAGCAAACGGTGCATTTTGCTTTCATGCACTCTTGCATGCCACACCGTTTTTGTAATTTTGAGTGCAACTTAACGCAACAGCCACAGTGCAACTAATGAATCCAACACGACCCAGATCAGATGGAATGTAAATTCAAGCTGTTATGCACAGCCCAACAGGAGTCTTCCTTGTATGGCAGGTAGACAGAGTAACAAAGAAAATTAGCCAGCTAGTGACTAGAAGCCCCCATGCACACACGCACAGAGGTGCATGCAGTCACACTCACTCTTGGACGCAGAAGGCTAAACAACAGAATCATATCCAACGCCGGAAATACTGTATGCTCATTAAAATACTGGCCAGACTCTTTTGTGATTACTATCCCAGGATTTTAAATGATGGCTAAGTTTGAGATGAGCCTTGCAGAACAAAAACTGACGATGAATAGAGGAGGGAAGTGGAGATGAAGAGAGTGAAAGGGAGTTAGACATATAGGAGAGACTTTTCTCCTAGAGCAGCCAGAATTAGTTTGACAAGTAGCCACTGTTTTCTAAGCCAATGTTCATTCTTTCTGTCTGTTGGGGCATTATCTTAGATGACCAAGAAATTATGGAAATGAGTAAGAGAAGCATAGCAGCATAAGCTATTTAACATTGCTCACAGCAACTCCTAGCAAATCAAAGGGGAAAATAGAAATGTGGCCTGTGCTACATCCTCTCAATGCAATTGGAAGGATCACTCATCATGCCAGCTCTTATCCTTTACTCTTTGGGGCGTTTCTGCAGTTGTTAATTTTTAATTTGCTCTCCATTTGCAGTTTAAGACTGCACCAAGTGAATGAGCTAGGCTCTATGTTTCAGCTAAATGTAAAACAGATCATTCATAAAATGGAAAAAAAAGAAAGTAAGGAGATGAGTAACAGTTAAAAAAACCCTCATGCCTGAGGGCAATGTGGTCTTCAGTCACAATTCCAGATAGCTATTCTTCCAGATGATGAGTAACACCCAGCAAACTCCTCTCAACATCAGATACAATGCTGATTCATTCTGGGAGGCAGATCACCTTTATTTTCCCTTAATGGTGAACCTGTCAGCCATGCCAAAAGTGAAGTAAGAGATTCTACTCTTTTCTCATGGATCCTACTACTAGCAGGTATACACTTTCCCTCTGGATTGTCCCCTTCTCCTCTCTCCACCCCCATCTTTTGGGAAGACCACGGTTACCATAGTGAGCAAAATATCTCTCATCTCCTATCAGGAACACACTAAATCAAATCAATCTGCTGTTGACATCTCTGTCCTCCCACTAATTCCCTGCTGTCTCCCCTTTATAGTATTTGTGATCCGCAGAGGCAGAGATGTTTTAGACACACCTAGATCATAACAGCAACAAGTTAGTATCCCGCACAGTTGCAGACTGGGTGTTGCTAATAACAAATGGCCCTGTGAAGAGGCTGAACGAAGCTGATGAACCACACGGGAGCTGGCAGGAATCCAGAGGACTGGTCACTCTCTCTCCAGGGCAGACCTTCAGCCCCACCACCAGTGATCAAGCCCATAACACAGACTGGGCTGGCAGTTTCGTACCTTGTCTAGATCCCACATGATTCAGACAACTTGCGAAACAAAGAGGCAGAAAAGCAGAAAATGGAGGCAGGCAGATGTGAGTTAATGCTCACGCTGAGGCCTGAAAAGGAGCAACTTGCACATGCAAGATGCTGACTATGAACAGCCACCAACATACTCTCTCCCTTCCAAATGTTAGCAAGGCTGATCTACCTTTCTGACAAATGCACCAATAATGTAAATGAAACACAATTCATAAGCATAGAGGTGCTTTATAGTGTGTCCCTGCTGCCACACGACTCCATATCTAAAGAGCCACCTGCACGTGTGACAGCGTGAGCTCATCCATTAGGTACTCACAGGCTATTCTTTTGCACCACCAAACCTACTCTGCAAAAACTTCCCTAATCTGTCTCTCAGCAAAACAGAAGATTTCTTTTCAGTGAAATTTTTCAAACAATGTTCTACCTACACCACGGGGAAGGGAAAATTTCTGTTTGAATAGTCTGTAAAAGTTGCAAACAACTGACAACATGGACCTATCATGGCAAATTCCACAGAAACTTAGCCAGAAGGCATTTCAATATTTCAATATTTAAAAGAAAGTAATATATTTTTGTTATGCAATATTTCTAGGCAGTTGTTTTCTGTTTCTGCTCAGCACTGGATGGCCTCCTTTATGCTTAACACAGTGTAAGAGTGGCAATGATGTCATTCATTGCTGCAGAGGAAGTAAAATGATCTGAGCTTAGACCTTGGCAGGAAAAAACAGTTTTGCACTTAATCTTTAAACAAGTGTTTATTTAAATAAAGTTTGTTTTACTTGAATGCTAGTCAGGTCTGACAGGAGATGGGTAAGCTTTCCCTAGGCACTCAGTCTCTGGACAGATGAAAAGTCAAGGCAGAGCAGAGGGACTGAAAGCAGCCAGATGCTCTCAGCCCCATCATCAGTTTACAACCAAACCTCTCCCAACACCCTTACCTCCTCCCCAGCACCTGTGCCTTTTCCAGAGCACTTTTGAAGAGGTGAACATCCCTACAGCAGGGATTCTTGAGTTTTGCACCATGTCCATTTAGCAGGTTCTTAAAGGACCCCAAACTTATGTGCGCTTGAGTTGTCCTGGTCAGCCCCGTCCTCTGACCCTCAACTCCATTGGTGGTGCTCCAAAATACTCCCTTCTTTGGAAAATTTGGGCTGGGAACCCTTGCCTTGTAACAGGCAAGTTCTGTGACAGAGCTGAAGGTCACAGCTGTAGTATGAGGCTTACCTCATACAGGTAAAAGGGCAAACCAGGCTAGTCTGTGTGACTGTGATCTGCCTGAAATCTGAAACTAAAACATCACCTCATGAGTGTGTGGCCGTGGCTGTGTTTCTTCACACCCAAGACAGTGACAGAACTAAGCTTACAAAAAAAAAGCTTATGTAAAAGATGTCTCCGGAAGCAATCTAGGAATCACAATATGCAGAAATAATTTGTGTGCCTGTAGCACAGCTAAAGGCAAATAAAATCAGCAGGAAACCTTGACTTTTTGCTTAGGGTTGGATTATTTGCCTGGTAAGTGACATAGTTAACAAAGACCCATAACGAAATTAATCTAAAATTTGGAGAATGACAGAAGTGAAAAAAGGGCACAACTTACTTTGATCACAATTCAGCTTTATTTTTTATTCTAATTAGGTTATGTGATGAAAGCTCATTTGCCCACCAGTGAGGGAGTGAGCAGAGACAAGGGCAGATAGGAGATCCTCAAATCATGCCCTGCCTGGCCCCTCCCAGGCCCATCACAGGAGCCTCTAGCCACACATGGAGGGATGAAACCCACCACTCTGATCCAAATGGGAAGGCTTCCTGGTGCTGCTTTCAAACAGGGGCATTGCTGCCTGTGCATTCCTGGAACCCCTCATGGGATGCAAGGGAAGATCATTTTGGCATGGTACAAGTCTTGTGATGTTTAGTGGAGGAAGCAAAGGCAGGGAAAGAGTGGGATCCAAGAGGAGTGACAGGGAATAAGCATGGGGAAACAGGGAGATATGAGGGCAATATGTGTAAACAGGCTGCTGTGCTTGTGTGTGCTTCTGCACTTCATTGTGCTGCTGTGACTGTGCCTTGCACATGATGAGGGCAGTCTGTCCAGTCTTCTCACTAAACTCCATTCCTAACTCTTCTAATGGGTGAGTGGTGTGCATGTGTCATGTGTGCATGCCCACACACATGTGTCATGTGTGCATGCCTGCTGTGAATGTGTGCCCAGTTTCCTGGACCTGGGCATGGATCTGCTGCAGCCCTCACCATTTCCCACTTTGGATACAGATAGATAAAACGTACATCTCCTTGGGCTGAGGTGATTAATGCTAAAAGTTGAACATGCTCGTCCTTTTTTCTTCCTATTGAAAGATTTCCATAAAAAAATGACACAGTACCTGTTTGATAAAGGCAGAATTTTAAACAATTTGGGGAATTAAAAGATTTTGTCATATAGAGAAACATTATAAAAACTAGCTGGGTTAGTGGAAAATGCACCCACCATCATTTTAGAAATAGAATGTTCAGCTTTTCTGGTCTGTTGTAAGGCTGACTGCGCAGATGTTTTTAGTAACAGCAGGTCTCTCAGTGAATACAAGATGCTATCCTTTTTTAAAAATATTTTTTGGCTGCAAAATGTTTTTTTTGGAACACATCAGGGACAAAAAGCACACGTGTTTCAGACTGGGGTGTTATAACTTAGGGATGCTGACTGCAACTTGAAGGCAATAAAATTTAAGTGAAATAAAAAAGTAACAGGTTTCCTTTGGAGATGTTCAACTGACAGCCTGCAATCATGATGCACACCTCAGGTGAGGCTGCAGCGAAGAAAAGAACCTTTGCAACACAGGGGGATGACAGTCATTTTTAGGGGACCAAAATTGAAGGAAAATTGCATCAAACAGGTCACTCAGCACACCATCTTGTTACAGAAAATCCAGGGTAATGCCCCAGGTCACTGTCACTCAAGTCACCCCTGGCAAATGTGTCACAGTCTGCCCTCTGACCTGTCTTCACGTCCAGTGTTCTTCAGGTTTGGAGGTTCAACATGTGGCTGTTTGTGCTGGTGGAAGATAAGGGTGTCTTGGGGACAGGTTTTCCAGCACACAGCTGGCCCACAGCCTTCATGGCTAGAATGTACAGAGGCTACTCACTACTGCTGTGGGCTAGCCTCCGGAGAAGCAGGACAAGGAAGGACTGACGGGGCTGGCACATCCATGGAAAGGAAACCACACCGCAGCACTGGAGTTGCACCCTTTGCCTTTGTGCTTGGCACTGTACTGCACACGGGTTCATTGGCAAAACCCCTGCGGGGTTGCTGAGACTGTCCTGCATCCTCAGGTGGGAGAGGACCTTGAGGATGTTCCCCACCTGAAGAAGGGGAGGTGCTGTCTATCTGGCTGCTCTTCACTGGCAGACAAACCCAGACATCTGGCAGACCTCCACTACCCACCTTCCTGACTGGGGAAGGGTGACTGTTCTCCTCTCCTCCCATTTTTAAGGACTCTTTGTCATTTGGACTTTGCTAAATATGGGCCAGGTGTCACAGGGTCTCTCCTCAATAAGTTTTGTGGTATCTTGGATGCTTTTCCCTCCCTGACTCCCTATAAACAATCAGTGACTGCTGGAAAGGATCTCCTCCACCTCTGTTTTTGTCTCCCAAGATTTTCTGCTCTGACACTGTTGCCATACACGCAGACTACCATCACACTCAGCACTGTGGATTATTCTCTCTGACCCTTCTCATGGAGATGGATGCCTATGCTATTTCATGCAGGTGTTCAGCAAACGATAAAATACTGAATCTGCTTTTCTCTGCATCAGTCTACTGTCAACTTGCCTTTGCCTAAAGATGAAGTATCCAGGTTCTTGCAAAGAGCATTAGTAACTAAAGTGTGTCTGGTTCCTCACTGTTACTGGCTCTGTACATTCCTTCTTGGTTCTTCATGGTTTGCCCTGTTGTTGAGATTACCCATCTCATGAAAAGAGAGCACTATACACATTGCTCCTCAGGGGCTTTCAGACTGGGTCACAAAACAGCAGACATACTCTCTGGTCTGATTCTTTACACTGTGTTGTGGCCACGGCTGAGATCTACAGGAAGATCTTGGGCACAGTTTCTTCCTTGTCTGAAGATACGTGCTTGTCTTTCAGGACAATTTGCTACTTTGGACATCTCTGGAATAGTGCTCAGTTGACAGCAACCATGTCTTCCATTCAGAGGAAAGCTTTGATTATTTCATTAGCATGTTAAAACAGAGGAGGACTTTTTTTTTTGTAACCTATTGATGGATGTGAAACCTTCTTTGCTTTTCACATTTTTCCTTCCATTTTAAGCATGCCCTGCTAAATATGATGTCTGTTTGCAATGCTTTTGATGATGGTAGGAGACATCCAAGTCAGAACACTGAAGATTAAATTGTATTTTTTGCAGTAACATAGGTGAACAAGTGGCAGAACCCTCTTTGTAATTCTTGTACACCTTAACTTTTAAATGAGCTAAGGTCTCTACTGGGAAGCAGTGTCTTTTGGTAGACTGATGCACAGAGTTGGAAAAATCTAGGTGAGCTTTTGAGCCCACCAATGTATCTTGAAGCTCCTACAGTTTCAACAAATTAATCTGATCCCAGTGTCCTTATACTCCACGAGCATCACTTCCTGCTGGTGCTCTGAGGCTTAACTTCACAAAGGTCAGTGTGGCTCCCTACATCTGTGGTGGATATGGCTTGATGGATGTATCCATCTACTGTACATATTAGTGAGCATCTCTTAATGAGACTGACTTAGCTGGACTTAGCTGTGCTCCCAATGTTATGGATGCTGGGTTATTAGCTACAGGTATTGTCCTTGAACACAGTAACACGTGTCTAAGCTTGCTAAACTTGTGATAGCTCTTGCCTCCAAACACTGTCTGGACCACTTCGCCATCTGTCCTGATTTCTTCGTGCTGCAACCAAACCAAGAATATTTTTGAAGGCCTTACATTTGCATTCCTTATAACAGTGCTCATAAGCCCAGCAAATCTGCTGCCAGTGCTCAGGAAACTGGGTACACTCAGCCTGGGTTTGAATTGCCAGCCTGTCTCATATGCACCCTATTTCCCACAGCCCTCAGACAACGTGATCATACTATTTATTTAGGGGCAATTATTCAGAGTCAGCATCAGCCTACTGCCTGCAACATGGATGCTAATGAATAGCTTCTAAGATGCCTGTAGGTATGAAAGACCTCAGTTCAATAATGCTAACAACTCTGCTTCATTCTTCGAGCTCTTTGCACAGTTTCTCTTCTTTCCCTCCACTACTGCCAAGGATCACAGCAGTTGGTAGAAACAAGACACCCTGGGAAACCATGTCCTGTTTTCACTTTCTGGCCTGTTTCTCTGTGCTGGAATGGGAGGAACTACAACCATGGTGACTTCAGACACTGCCCTGGGTGACTTCTGTGCACGTCTCACAGCCTAGAAATCCACCCTGGAGCAGTCAGGGTAAGGAGCCTCATGCATGCAAATGGCTTTCCCAGTGAGTGCAGCACAAGTTTTAATATCTTGCTAAGTCTCCAGGGCTGGATCCCATCCAGGCTCAGCAATGTGATTGTACATCATTGGCATTTCCTTCTGGCTGACCTGGGCAATGGGGATTTGCTGGGTGACCCCAGCTTTTCTGATACAGCCCCTCCATGTTCTACACTGCTTGTGTTGGGTTGGAAATACAGACAGGTACAGTGCTCAGGAAAATACCTAAATGCTCTGAGTCAGCATGTTTCAGCTGTGAGGTAACTGAAGCCATATTGTCCAGTTCTTGTAGCCTCGCCTCTCCTCATTTCCTGATGCTTTCCCTAAACACTTCCATGCAGAAACAGCTCTCAGGCCCTCTGAGATCCCTGCAGAAGGCTTTGTGTATTTGCCTGCTGGGACCTGAGCAGCAAGGCAGTGCTCATAAAGGAGGTGTCAGAGAGGTTCCTTGAATGACAAAAAATGTGAGCAAGTAAGAGCAAAAACAAACGCAGCCTAAGGACCTTCTCTCCAGCCTGGGCTGCCTCTTACCCATCCTGCAGCGCCTGTACTCCCCTATTAATGTCATTTTTCCTGGGAAGCTGTTCAGAGAGCCCCAGGTGAAAGCTCTGCCTAGCAGAGTTAGCTTTGCCTGGCCACGCTGACAAAAGCAGCTGCCCATACCAAGCACACTCTATTTGTAACATTTCTCTTAGGAAGATGCTCATGACTGCTGTCTGCTCACAATAAGAGTTTTCCTTTTCCTTAACTAGCACTTTGGTGGGGAGAGGGAAGCTTGCACATGCCTCAGAAGTGAACTGCTTACCAGTGCCTGTGTGGAGCTAAGCCACAGGACTGGAGACAGAAGAGGGCAGAACTCTCAGGGGGGCATTGCTTCTGGGCATGGGGAAGAAGTATGGCCAGGAACACTACAGGGAATAGGCAGTGCTGGCTGTGCTGAGAGTCACATGAGGCCTGGGAACAGCCGGGCTTTTGGCTCCAGCTATGGAGCAGCAGAACTGCACTTCAGAGACCACTTATCACTGCAATAAATCTTGCTTCTCACTGAGCACATGTGGAAGCTGAGACATCTGACAGTGAGGAGGGCTCCTGTAGGCAGGGGTTTGGCAGCACAGGNCCATGTTTAATGCTGCATTTGCTGCAGAAAGCATGAGATGTCAGTGCCTCCTCACACCACATCCACACCCTGCGGCACCCAGCAGTGAGTCAGCACCAGATGCTTGCAGGCTTGGGAGTCTCAGCTTCATCAACTGTAAATCCCTGCAGCTCCCCTGGCTACAAGAGCTCCTCAGAGCAACACCAGCTGGAAACCTGCCTCTCTAAATCTCTGGGGATGAACTGCCCAAGCAGCTCCGCCTCAAGCTGGTCCTGCACAAGGGTCTCATTCTTCCTAGTTCCCAAGTCCATTTCCACTTGTCCTGAAGCATGAAAGGGCTAGGTGGAACTGGGAGCCAGGGCCCTTTATTTAGACTGAGCATGCAGAGTTTGCTTCATCTGTAGTCTGAATAAAAGTCTAAATGAGTGCAAATGAAAGTCAGGAGCTTGTGTGCCTGTGTGTAGGGAAGCAGTAGGGCTGCAGCCTGCTTCTGTCTTCATGGGAAGAAAACGGGCATTTGTAAAGCCTGCACACGTCTAGTTTGGGGACAGCCTGAATATCCATTATGTGCACACTAGCAGGAGCCTATTTATAGCCACAGGGCAATGACAGGGTATCTGTCAGTGTTGTGTTCAAACCCTATCCTGTGCCTGCCATTTTCTTTCCCTCTCTCTTCACGTCTTCACCACCCCTCCCCCAAACTTTCTCCCCTTCTTACAGAAACTAGGAGACATTTGATGATGCTGGTAATGAGATTCCATCTCCACATAGACAACAAATCATTCAAGAAAGTTTTAGCTCCTTTCCCCATGACTTTTCACAAAAAACAGATCAAAGACAGTTCTAGGATCACACAACGGGA
>VYXC01005870.1:110722-141195 GCA_013397175.1 Platysteira castanea
TTCCCTTCCTTGCCCTGCCCTGCCCCTATGTTGAGAGGAGCAGGGTTTGAAGCATGACCTTCTTCTCTGCATTTTGTGCCCTGTGGTACTTAGCAATCAGAATCTGAAACACTGGCACTATTTTATTACCATAATGACTTTGCAAGTGTTTGTGCTTCCTGGTACCACGCGTCAAAATGAGATCGTGGAACCTGAGGGGTTAACAAGAGTTAACCCACACAGCCCCCACACGAATTGCTGGAGCCGGGGATGACAGAAGCAGCACACAATGTGCTAAGTGAAGGTCTCTGCTGAGGCCCTCATCAGCACACGGGGCCCAAAATGTTGACATACAGGCACAATAAATTTTTATTCTTCTATGTTTTACGGCATGTCATATCCAAAAGACATACTTCAAATGGTTTGAGGTACCAGCAAGCAATGGTAAGATTGGCAAAGGAATGCAAAAAATGGATGGTGTTGCACTTACAAACAAAATCAGGTAAATTCAAGCATTTCAAACAACTGCAGAAAATAGGACTCTGACATGGCTACTGCCCAGAAATGCTCAGCTACACAAAAACTGTTATTTTTACAGTCTTATACATAGCCTCTAAATAAGAATTGATTTTTCATATCAAATTCCCTTCAACTAGTACCTAAAAGAATTCCCCTCACTTAAGAATTTCCTTATTTCCCCTCACATTAGGATGGAGTCTGGACTACTTCCAGCATAACTCCATTATAACCAAGGCATCTTGTCGCTGATCTGTATAGAGTTAACCCAAGTTAGTGCTGTACTTTCAAAAGCATAACTCAACTGTGACTCCAGAAGACTGGCAGTGAAGAACATCCACGGACAGTAATTTCCTTATCTACTCCAGCTCTGTCCCCAAAATATACAAGGCTGCACTGTCCCTGTGACTTAGAAATAGGCAGACCCCAGTAGGTAAAACTTGTTATACTGATAGAGAACTGAAAATATTCAACAGCTGTGAGTCTCCCCAGTCATTTATCTCTGAATTTCAATCAGTATCTCAACACTAAATCACTCTCTTCCAAAGCTAATTTACAACCTCTTTTTGTCTCTGTACTAGAACTCTGGAAACTTGTGGTCAGGGTAGTAGTTTTACAAGGCTAGTTCACACTTTTGTCACCTAAAATACTGCAAATCATCATCCTGTTCTTGGCTTGCAAGAAACAGTGACGGAGCAGTCTTTCAGGGAGCTCATGCAGCAATCCCCTGAACTCAGGAAGTGATCAGAGGTACCTACTGGCTCAAGGGGAATGCAGAATGAGGGTATTACAACAGTCTCTGTAGCTCATGGGCAGAGGAAGGTTACCCCACAATGGTCACAGCATGCAAATGAGATTGCCGCACTCCACGGCTTCCGGAGAACCCAGCCTTTCCCATTCTGCTGCACGATGAGCTAGCAGAAACTGACGTGCTAACTGAGAAATGTCTTTTAAATCACAGCCTGGAGATGCTACTGACTAAAAGCATGCTGGCTGTGGTGCTGGTGTACTGCCTGCCTATTTGCTTGCTGCTGGAGGCTGCGCGAGAGCAGAGATTTTCCTTCTCGTCTGGTTTTGCAGATTCACAATAGGAGTTGTGTGCACCCAGAGGGCACCACCTGCCGCCCCCACCACCCACCCCCTCCTGCTTCACACAGCTGTCTTTGGCCACGTCCACGTGGCATTCCTCACGTCAGGGGTAGGTATTTCTGCAGTGGATCAGTTTGCATCCAAGACCTCAACACCCTAAAAACTAAAGTTAAACCCAAAAGAAGAGCTGTAGAAGCAGCAGGTTTATACTCCTGGAAGAGGACATGGAGACAGCTCGCAGGGTGTTACGAGGGCTATTCACTCATGACTAGGCTATTTTTGACTTGCTGAGTCTTTCAATACTCATGCAACATTTCTTCCTTCACATAGTGCAGGAATCACAATGTGAAAAATCACTGTTTTTCAAACCACACTGCCACAGGCTCTCTCCAAGGGAGGGAAGTACAAGAAAATCTGGGTTTGTCTGTGTAGCATTATGATTTGTTCGTCTGTTTGCTAATTTAATGAGAGTTTTACTGCTTGCGTCCCTCTGATTTCTGGAAAAAAAGTCTGTGCCAGTTGTGATAAAGAATCCTAACACCTTCCTAAAACAGGTGCTTTTCAGCAACGGCTCTGAGGGTCTTCATGACAGACCTGCCGGGCAGCTGGGACGAGGAACAGCCCCTGGTAGAGCAGCCTGAGGTCTTGCAATATACAGTGAGGAACAAATCACCGTACAATGTTTTATATGCTGGTACCCAGACTGGTTTCAAGGCAGACGTGCCCATTGCAGACCTGGGTGATGCTCTTTCTAATGGTGATGCTACCAGCTTGACACCCAGGAGTAGCAGCTTGAAAACTCACTAGAGGAGGAAACTACTTGCTCAGCACTGGGCTGAAGCGATCAAATAGGACCCGATTCCTCCTGTCTGACTGCAGCTCAGTTAGTGCACTCATACTGTTGTCTCATCCTTGCAAGGGAAAGAAACACACTGCAGAACAGTGCAGGATCAGTTCCCGCCAGACTGCATCCTAGAGGCAGAGCACGCTGCTTTATTTCTAAAATCATCTCTTTCACTGCATGGTTTTGGTCCGGGGTGTTGCAATCACATCACCTCCCGAGACCACACACACATATCCTTTCTTGTGGGTCCTGTTTCCATCCACTGCCAGGAAACACGACACATAATGTATAAAGTGCATGAAACCACAAGCCTTGAGATAAGGCACAAAAGAAGATGAAAAATACATATCTATATCGCTTTGCTAGAATGAAATGGCCACAAATGAAGCTTAAAAACTAAAGAAACAAGACTCAAACCATGGAGAACAGGAGAACTGGGATCCCATCCATTCCAGTGTGGGGGTCAGGCAGATGCGCTGGGGAGGTATGAGCAGGAGGAGAGGGTGTCAGATTTCTGCTGCTGCCACAGCTACAAAGCAAGCTGTTCTCTCCTTTCTGCCACACTTCCCTTTTTCAGGGTAAGAGCTGTTAAGAGTTACAGTACTTGTTATGTCTTCCTCTCAAATCCTTCTTCTGCTTTGCATACTGCTTTTTCTGTATCTGCAGCTATCCTTATTTTTCTCCCTGTAAATCTCTCTGAAGCATCTTTGCTTCTTGCATTCTCCTCTGGTGCCTTCTATCCTGGCTTAGGAAGTGAGTCCCTGCATTTCCAGAAATGTGCTTGCTGCCAACTTTGTTCACCCCTCGTTCACTTCCTCTGACTGTGTGTACAACTTGTTCCACCTAAGTTTCAGTTTTGGCCTGAAGCAGGACCAGCTCCAGCATCAGGAAAAGCAAGACACCAACAAGGCACAGGCCTTAGGGGTAGTGACACTCAACTGTGCACATCCAGCTGGCTGTCAGTGTCATCTGCTCAGCTGAAAAATCCCAGAGGGTGTGGATTAGCATGTGTGAGGGCTGAGGTGGGGTACTCTGAAGTGAAAAATCTTTCAGGGGGCACTGACTTCAAGTATTGTTGAAAGCCAAATGTCTAAATTCCTACAAAGTTTTCATCTGGACTTGGGACAGCAGCCTTTGGAAGAAGGGGTGGCTGGTGTCCCTAGCCAGGGCATAAAATGCCTGATATCAAGCCCCTTGTTCCCTGAAGTGGGCATGAATCTGCATTCCATGTACCAAAAGGGATTATGTTCAGTGTTGTGCTGAAAGTGCTCAGTGCAGGGAAGGACTGGAAAAGACTGAGCTCTGTTGTGGTGCCCAGCTGAAACACCTCAGCCAGAGTCCTAAGCAAGCCAACACCACATCAGCATCTTATGGCTTATATTCCCAGGTGCTGCCTGTGCCTTCAGAGAGTGGGGGTGCCAAGACTGCCACCCTGAGAGGGTGAGTCTGTGAGACCTGCAGGAACACAGCAAGCCCATTTCTAACCCAAAACTGGGGGGACAACACTCTTGGGCAGATGGTGTAACTCTTTGGTATGGTCCTGTGCAGGGCCAGGAGTTGGACTCGATGTTCCTTGTGGATCCCTTCCAATTCAGCATATTTCATGATTCTGTGATTCTGTGACCTAGCCATCAACAAGCTCCTTTCTCAATCCTCCTTCACGTTTCATTCCCCACCACCTGACGCCAAGAGCCACACTCCATCCCAGGACTGGCCAGCCTGCTGAGCAATGCTGGATTGAGGACAAGAGCCACCCTGGTTTCTTTTTCTTGCATGCAGATCCAGCACAACTGCTCCCGCAACACTGCAGGGGAGTCTTTGCAGATGCAGCACAGGACTTCTCAGAGGACAAGCTAAAGGTAACTGTACTGAGCTGCTGTACAAAAGCACTTTAATTGCTTTTGATGCTGCAGACTAACTTCATTAAGCCCTAGGCAGATGAGTCACAGTAGCAGGCTGTACTGGTGAAGGAAACACAGTGGGACATGGGGAGGAAGGCAGCCTTCCCACACTAATTAGACAATTTCTGTTGTAACTGGAACTGCCTGATATCTTGCCTTCAGCTGGACTTTACCAGTAGGTGATCAGAGATGTCCTCAAGGACCAAAAGACGCCAAACACTGTCCAGTATATCTGGTTTCTGTTGAAATGAATAAAGTAATGGCTTTCCTCAAAGGGCCTAAGAGCCTCCAGAGCTCACACTTTCCTTACTTCTTTCAAGCAGAGAGAAAATTAGTACTCCACAATCTACATCCACTGCCTTCACCCAAACAGATCTTGTTAACCTGGCATAGCCTCATCAGTATGTGTAGGGGAAGGGAATGTCCTTGCTGCGAGACTGAACCTGGAAGGCAAAACCTGGCACAACTCATCTGGCAGCAAAAAGGACACAGTGCACTTTCCACCATGCTTTTGCTAAGCTGAGGTCCAAGCTCCCTTGCTGTGGATGCTGTTAAGCACAGTAACTAATGCAGGTGTGACCCCCACTTGCATGTGAAGACATGCACCTCAGACAGACTCTTAGCCATAGCCACCACAAGCTCATGCCACAGGAGCCTTGCTAAAACTGTGCTGGCAAGAGAACTTGGAAGCAATCCTGTGTGAAGGCTTGCTTATGAGTTTGGGAATTTCCAGCCTCTGGGTATCTGAAATTATTAATGTTACCTGTAACAAGACAAAGCTGTGATGAAGCTCCTCCTGATGAGACCACACCAGGAGACCTACTTCACCAACCACATGCACATGGGCAGTGTGAGCTGATGGAAAGGGTCCTTTCAGCTTCTCCACCCACTGTGGTCAGCGTGGGTCCAGCACTCTTGACTGCAAGAGGCAGTCCCCTCAGTGCACAAAGAAAGGAAGACATGCTGCCTTCCAAAAAGGGGCTGCTAATTAGATGAACTGCAAGGTTTTGTCCTTCCCCAGCTCCTTTTTTTTTGTTTTTTTTGTTTTTTAACATAATATCTAGCTCTCAGGTGAGACTGAATTACTTCTAGGCATACTTGTGCTAGAAAGCGTTCAAACTCATCAGATGATCTTCTAGGGCTCTGTTACTTACCTTTTCATATAACAAACAAATACTGTGAAGGCAAGAGCAAAAAAATTCACTGAGTGCAGCTGAACGAGGACGGACTTACTCCTGATATAATAAATTGGCTTAATAATACTGCAACAATGAACACTAATGAGAATGTCCCCTTTTATTTCTTGTCCCCTCACTGTGAATTAAGTAGATATCCTGAAAATTATCAGGCTCTGAAAAGTTATCAAATATTTGCTTGAATGACATAATTTTCATGACAGAATATTGTCCTGAGAAGAGTTATTATGTAATACTGCAAAAAACTCTTTTTGCTTGCAAAAAACTCTGCAACAAACTGCAAAATTTGGTGCTTATCATTAACTGCCAATGTGTATAACAAAATCTTGAGCAGCATGGTCATGGAACTTTATGCTTTCCTACATCTTTAAGCAGTTCATTAAAATAACTGTAATAACTAATCAATGCATAGCAGTCTATAGTGGCTGTTGCTGTGCAGATCTAGTGGTAAGTGCAGAAGGGAGCGGCTTTTTCAGAACCTGATTTTTATTAGAGTTTTCTCCTTTTTGCTGCGGAGATTATGTAGGAGCAGCTGCAGCTCCTTTGTGCAAGTTTATCTGCTTTCTGAAGGACTAAAATATGCTTTTCCTCCTTTATCTTTTAGTGTGGGGAGGAAGAGTGGGGATGGACTTTCAGCTAGCTATGTGTTTGTGTCCAGACTGCTCCTGATGAAGCCTGGATCAGAACCCCCTCCTGGAAAACCGCTGCATGTCTAACCATGAAAAATAACAACTCTCATCATACATTTGGGAGAGAAGGCAGACGTCAAATTTTGCTGAATCAGTCTAAGTTATGTGTTCTCCCCCATGCAGGGCTTATTGCCATTATAATATTTGATTCTTGATGTTGGTGTAGGTGAGGATTACAAGAACCAACATGGCTAGGGAGTTTTTCCAGGTAACCAGGCATCTTTGAGCTTCGTCAAAAGCTTTTTTTCCCTCTTCCATTCTCACCATTAGTTAATTCTCATAATCAATACATTTATGGAACGAGGGCACTGTGGAAGCAGCTTTCTAAAAACTACAGAAAAAAAGCCATTGCTTTTTTTGTGGCATTCCATGAAAAGCAATGTTCACCAAGGCTCCTTCATTTCAATTGCAAATCTGGAATGTGGCAAGTTTTTAGAATGGGTGTGAGATTGCACATTTAAATGTGATCTGGGTTAAAGCTGCTGTAAGGCTGGCTCTATTATCCTGCCGACACATTCACTGGATTTGTGCTGGCATGGCGGAGGAGGGTGAAAGACTCCTTTTGTGGGTCTCCCAGACTCCACCGTCACATTTGTAATTGCACAGCTCCCAGGCCAGCAATACCAGTGGTCTCTTGTCCCTGTGCATGAGAGGTGCCTTGCTGACTCTCTCCCTGCCACAGGATACACGGATTCTTTTCTGGCACTGTGCTGCTTTCTACCAGTTAACTCCACAACCACC
Organism: Platysteira castanea; assembly: GCA_013397175.1. Lineage (NCBI taxonomy): Eukaryota > Metazoa > Chordata > Aves > Passeriformes > Platysteira > Platysteira castanea. The sequence continues at coordinate 117,678 of VYXC01005870.1, forward strand.
ACCGAAGAAGCCGTGTGGAGGGAGGAGGTGGTTATATGCAATTAAGGTTTTGGGCTTTGCTGGAAGGGGACTAGAGCTTTATCCCTGGCTCTGCTATATGCTTCCATTGCATTGTTAGCAAGTGAGGATGTTCTCAGACATGGCCACTAATCTCATTTCACTCATTTTTTCTGACAGCTGGGCCCTGATCTTTCCAAAACATTGTGCCTTCTGAGTTCTCCTGGCAGGGGCTGAATGCGTAAGAGAGAAGTCTCAATGCTCAAGCCCTGGGTGCACAAGGGAGAGGCTTGATAAGATGGTGGCACATTTGCAAGTGGTTACACCTGGTCCAGTTTCTGTGGGGAAATTCATGTGAGCATGAGCACCTGCAGAGTTACAGAAGAGATCACACATAAGAGCTAAGTCAGTGGGATTCTTCTCTTTCGGCCACTATCTCACCCTTGAAGGTACCAACAGAGACTCCCAGCTGAGGATCTCTGACTCAGCCAGCTGATAATTTGGCCACAGCCATCTGATTAACTCGGCCAAAGAACCCATTTTGCAAATCACATGTAAACAAGTGAATGACACAAACTGTTTTATGTGACTCATACTCTCTGAAAAGGCACTCTGTAAACAGTTTTTATGGCTAAAAACGATTATAATCTGTCAATTACAGCACGCTACGCAATGGGGCACAAGTGTTCCACATTTTTGTCATTTGTCACACATTGCTATGGCTTGTGTCACGCACTGGCAAAACTCTAAAGGTTGAGAAGTTTGGTTATGGTCTTGAGAGTATGAGTGCATACAGGCAGTCTCCTCATGAGAAAAGATTTTGAAAAAGAGGAGAAGGATGCGGGTTAGTGGGAACAGAAGGAACCAGCCACAAACACACAGGTAAGGATGAACGATTCTACAAAAGGATATCTGAGTCATTATGGATGACAAAATGTGGAAAACAACAAAGCCACAGAAAAGGCACATCCCATGGCATGCTGCAAGCCCCCACTGCAAGACCTGCAAGACTACAGTCTCCACTTTGAAGAAGGAGATGTGGACAAACCAAGAAGAGTCCAGCAATAATCACCTCAAACACAGCATGAACATATGAACACATGAACAAGAAGGAGTCTTGAATAACTTCAAGATCAGAAAGGCTGAAATGGGGAAGAGATACTGTACACATTTAAGCTGTAGACCTGAGCTTTAGCAGTTCAACAACTTAATGCCACTGCTGCCACAGATCGTTGCAGACCAAAAGCTGACTTTGCCAGGATATGGAGGTTCCCTACTGGTATCAGATACATGCTGTTTGTATTTACTCTTTCAGAGTTCAAAATTCTAATGCAGTTCAGTGTATGGGAGAGGCTAGCCCCACAGCAGGCCTTGTAATCCCTTGTAATTTTCAAAGAAGGTTTTTCAGACAACCTGCTCCATGCTTCTTCTGGTAGAAGGATATTAATTAAGTGAGCCTTGAATGAATTGCTGTCTGCAACCTTTAAACCCTTTTGTTAAGAGCACTAGCAATAGACAATAGATCAAAAGGAGTTTAGTTTTTAGAGTAGGCTTATAATGACAATTTTTAGCATGAATTACCACTCTCCTTGGGGCAGCTGATAAAACCATTAGGTAGGCTCAGATCTACTTTTCATACTCAGCACAAGAAGGATTGTTCTATTCTGTGGACACAACTTTCTGAGAGACACAGGATATGCAACTCTCGAGATGGTGAGGAGGCATTAGTGAGGAATGAAAAAGATCCTGATGCTGTGTTTGGCAAACATTCTGTGTTTGGATCATGATGTGCTTGTGTGCATGTACACGTGCATATGAACACATGAAATTTTGTGGAGGGCTGAGTGGAAAGCAATATTCACAATTCATCAGTTTAGTGTCATTTGGAGGATGCTGGATGTTTATTACCGGGAATATAATAGTCATTTCCTGTGGGAAAAAACTGTTAGTGGAGTAATTCCAAAAAGTTTAAAAGATTATCCAATGTGTTTCTGAAACATTCTAGAGGATTTTAAACATTTGTAACATCATGCAGATCTTCCATCAGTAACATAAATGGGCCTTTTTATTTTTTATTCAGCCAAAGTGGAGGCTTTTTAGAACAAGGAAAAGGAAATCAGAAGTCTGCCCTGAAGGGCTTGCCACAAAACAAAATTAAAATATATCTTAGTCTAACTCATAAAAAAAATTCTGTTAAAATCCAGATTCCTGAACATGCCAAGATTAGAAGCCCATGTTCTCAATAAAAGGTTATACAGTTCATCTTGCCAATCCTAAGTGCTGAAAAGTCATGAAATTGGCATGAAAATTAAAATCTCACTTAAAATGACACACTAGGTTTTGGCCTCTGGGTTTTTGATCTTTAGCTGCCCAGATTTTCAAAGTTATTTTTGCAATCAACACAATTAGAAATTATTAAAAAATAACATTGCGGAGGAATGAAGTACAGGTGCTCAGGTAGTATCAGAACTGAACAGGCTGACACTTGGTTAAGAAAGCTTTGAGTACTAACTGCTTTGCGTCGATATCTGGATATTACAAGCCATGCTCCATTGCTTGTGTTTTAAGTGCTACATTGGTGGAATATATCACTTGGTTATAACCAATTTCTAAGTCAATTGTTCTGACCGTCCATGTTTCTGAAGTGCTTTCTATTACAAAACAGGTATCTCTAAAGAACTGTTACCTTAATTAACGCTTGCAGATCTTCAGTCAATAGTCATTAGTAATTTTTGACAACAGCTGACCAAATCAGGGCCACGATCCAAGTAACAGCTGACACCATCTACACTGGTTGAATTCACAAAAGCAGGGGCTTTTATTGACAATCTAGGTAAATAATGGCAGAACAGATGCTATGGGGAAAATGTGCTACTGCAAGAGCCTGTATCACCTCCCTTCTGCAGGCAGAAAGCCAGTGGAAAGCAATGCTGGATTTCTTTTTTGACAGCAGCGAAATATTTATTGGGCTGAAACAGACCAAGGCTAGAGCTGCACAAGTTGTTTTTCCACTGGCAGTGGAACCTTTCTTTAATGCATGAGCAGATCTTCAGAGAGATTTAAATACCTAAATAAGGTGGTTGACATCTAAAGAGATTTGCTAAAAGGGTCAAATTCTACCTCTGGAGTAAAATGCACCCATTCTTCCATGCCTGCCTCCATCTCATACAGTTTTTAGGAGGAAAAAGAGGTAAGACAGAACATCCATCAACCAGTAGCTAAGCATGTGTCTTCCACAGCTTTGAATGTCAGCCTCACTGCCATTCCCCTGGTGCCTTTCACTGCCCCTTGGGAGGAAGGTGAGGGGGTTGGAGTGGGTATTGGGTACGAATTTGTCCCAGGGTAGGGGGTTTCACACCTGAGTGTAGAGGGGTTCATTTGACCTACTGCCATGCACGAGTTGCTATGAGTCTGGAGTGCGAGCAATATGTGAACTTGCATAATCAAAGAAGGGAACAGCAATAATCCTGACCACGTCGGCGTGGTTTTTATATAACAGAACAAAGCCTGTGCTGTGAGGGATTTTGTTCCTGTCCACTCATGCAAAGTCTGCCCTGGTACATTCCTCATCCGGGGCAGGAGGGACAGGTTTTGAGCTTGGAGATGCATCTGGTAGTGGGGAGAGAGGCCAGAGGAAGAAGGGACACAGTGGTCTTGGCAGAGAGCAGTTCTCACATTACACAGCATTAACGAAGAGCTGCCACACAAAATGAGCCAGCAGCTGCGACTTTGTTTCTGTAGGGCTTTTGCATACAATTACAGCCCAAACCAGCAGGCACTACAGACTAAGCCATGCTGTTGCAGCTATTCTGCTCTCCCTTCTCACATGCCCATAAGGAGCAGTCACAAACTTTGCCCTTAGCTGGGCAGCACAAGGGACATCCAGCCTGCTTGGAAAGTGGTTTGTTATTGGCCAGGCACTGGGGCTGGCACACAGTGCTTCTGCTTAGGCTCAAACCTGCAGCTTTCTGCACCGCTGCTGTGAATTCCTCTGACCTTTGGTCCAAAGCAAAGCTAGGTCACGTCCATAATGCCAAAAGGGTGAACATGAAGAGATGCAGCCCTGAGAAAACAGACCCTTGTTGCCCATGTAGCCCAGAACAGTGTGCCTCTCAAAACAACACTCTCATGCTTGTGCAGAGAGCTGATTCATTCTGCCCCCGTTCAGGTTATGTTCAGCCCCTGTGGCAGCACATACCTCATTCGTGGTACCTAAGTAGCTTGGTTGGTGTGGAGTACGGAGGAGTCCTGCCCCAAGCAACTACTGCACAATACAACACCCTTTTGTGATAATCCAGGCCCTGACTGGACTTCAGAACCCTTGCCTGTGGCTGCATGCTCTTGAGCTTGCAAGAGCTCTGTTAGCACCAGGAAGAGCCAGCACTGCTGCAGTGACATAGCAGGAGCTAGGCAGACAAATGCATTTTATGAGACACAATTACAGAGCTGGGCGTATTTGTGTGAGAGGAACTGAGTAAAACATTACTAGAAAAGGTCTGGTGTAACTGTCATCCCTAAGATTGGCAACACACTGGAGAGGGGAGTGGGAGGCTGTACAAGAATCTTCATTTACTAGAGAGCTCTCTATCTGTCTCTGGAGATTTATGAACCTGGTAGCTTGCTCACTGTTAATGCCTTATACTCCTGAGAAGCCCTTTTTGGGCAGAATAAATTATGGCCTCCCCCACCATGGCAAGAACAGATTGTTATAGAGTTCTCCAAAAGGACCTAACTGCACCATGAAAGATGAAACAGCACGGCATTTCTTTTGAAGCAAAAGTAAAACTAGTTATTCTCTGGGTCTATGGTCTTTTTTTTTAGAGAAAAAAAGAGATGAATAATAGATGGTCCCCTGGAAATATTGTTCCACCAGCTCTTAGCTGGAATCAGGCAATGCTAATATACTAGAGGCTTTCAAGATTATTCTATTTAATCTCTATAACAATATAGTAATTTTAGCCTAGTGAGAAGCCATTGCAACTCTCCCATTTTCCCTGTAAAGACCTTGAATTTCTAAGTGAAAGGAGTCTTAGCCATGTCCCAAGGCAATAGATAAAGAGCCTTTAGCTTCCCTGTCATTCTCTAAAAGTGTCAGATAACCAGGACATGATATAAGGCATTGTGATCAGGAAACAGTATACCACTGAAATGCTTCAGGATGCAAGAGACCTCTTTAAAAAAAAAGTACCTTGGAAATAGAAAGTAGACCAGGGTAGTTGAGAGACAGACAGTTAATCACAAGTATCAGTGAATGCAATAGGACAATAAACCTTGATGTTTACTACAGATGTTTTTTGTTTTGGGTTTTTAAATCTCTAAAAAAGGGTGAGAAGACAGGGGCATAGCATATAAGGCCACCACCCACTGCATGCTGAATGCATGTTTCTCAGTTATCTTCCAGATACTTAGATTTAATACCTGTAGAAGTAAGTCCACACTAGCCTCAGAGATCATCCCAACAAAGTAAATGAAAACAGATGCTTGATTGTTCCAGCGTGTTTGGTAGGAGCTTAGCAGTCAGGCCTAAAATTACAGCTTTGTTAATTAGACATTAACTCACACATGCCCTCTGTTGTAAGAGTAGCTGTGAGAAAATTACGTATGTTTCCTCCTTAGTGATCTTAACTCGTATGACAGATCCGCCTCCTTCTACATCCACGAACTCACTGGAAAAAGGAAAAATAGCCTGCAGTGTGTTTGCTTTCTACCTGTCTGAATGCAGAACAGATGTATCATGTGGCAGAGCACCACTTTGGCTGCGGCTACTTTGTGAGCCAAAGAGTTCTTTCCTGTTTGGTGCCTAAGAGGTGTGCAGCATTTTGCCTCATGCCTTGTGGACTGCAGCACTGCACAAACTATGCAACCTTGCTCAGTGACAGAAGATACTGAGTATGTCCGAGGAGACACAATAAAGAGGCTCTTACACCTGCCAGGTTCAGCAGAAAGGAGGATATGACATCGATTTATTGACATTATCTTATTCTTATACACATCCCAACTCCACAAGGGATTGGGGAGCATGTCACTTCCTTCTCCATCTCACTGGAGAAGAAAGGTGCTCATCAAAGTGGTCATATCACAAAAGGAATGAAAAACAGAAGATACCGTTAAGTAAACATCGGCTACTATTTACATAAAACTGTGAGAAAGAATCTGACTCCAAGGTTAAAAACAGAAGGCTTAAAGAATTCCAAGGCAACAACTGAGAAGTCTCAGAGATGCTGTTTCCCTGCCTACAGGTGACTACTCCTCTTGTATTTACCAAAAAGTATTTGGGGTGCGGGATGTGTATAAGCTGTGACCTGAGAAGGTGCAAAGACCAGGAAAATATGTAAAAGAACTAGCAGATCCTGACCCCAAAAATTTAACTATGTTGGCATAATCAGTCTCTGGAGAAGGATTGGGACCTCCTCACAGCCTGTAGTCCCGAAGAACAATCAACCAAGTATACAGCCCTGTACTGGTAGCTTAGCACCAGCCTTCACCTAAAGGGCAGCAGGTCATTTGCTGTTCAGGCATCTCCAGGTTACTGTGAGAAACCACCATCTCGCCCTAGAAGTGCCTGCTCTGGAAGATGAATTAACAGCCACAAATGAGATGCTGTGTAGCACGTGGGGGCTGGGGATATGGGAGCATGATGTGAGGGTCTGTGCAGCACTCCTTGGTCATGGAACAGCATCATTCTCTCCCTCTCGGGGCACCCCTTCAAACCCAACATTCTCTCCAGCTCTGCACAAATCTCCATGCTGAGTGAGAGTAGACCTGTACCAGCCACCGCATTTCCCAGTGGGAGCCCACACTGTTCATACAGTAACACTCATAAACTGAACTCCCAGGGCACTTTGAGATAAGACAGATTCGTTCATTTGCACATCAATCCCCAGGAAGTCAGGAACCACTCACCTAGGCAGTACACTGGCTTCCTACGATTGGTAATGCCAGTTTCCTCTCTGTGCAGTGGACCATTGGAGAAGAGCTTCACAAAGCAAAGACAAAGTAAAACTTGATCTCCTAACTCTAGAGCCATGAAAAATCCCTTAACCTCTCCACCACCACTGATGTTGGAGCAGAGGCCTGCTGCCTTTTACTGCCTGCTGCTGCTGTGTTGTACCAAAAAAAGTTATGATCCATCCACTGCAATGCACAAGGACCCTGTAGAAGCTTTTGTCTCTGCAGTAGGCATCATGTGCTCTGCTTTGCTTCCAGTAATTTCCCTACAGTTTAAAGCTAGATGCTTTCCAGAAGACATGTTTCATTTTCAAGTGGGATTTAAAGTGTTGTCAGTGTCCTGTCCTAATTGTGAAGCAGCAGAATAATTTGGACCATGGCTGAAAACGTGTTTCAGTCTTCTGTCAATGGCACCATAGCAGAGCTGAACTCAGATGTAAAGAGGATGCAGCTCCCTGGGTTATCCCAGCCAATGGTCACACACTGGGTTTGGTAAAGGGGATATCATCCCATGCAAACCTTCTTTTGACCTCTCCCCTCAAATACAAGTCTGGCAGTGACTCAACCCCATGCATTTGTGCTCTGTACCAAGCTGTCTATCTGTAACAAACCCTATATTAACATTGGCATTTTCCACTCTGAAGCAACAGTATTAACCTATTTTGGAGCTGATTTCATGCAGGACACCAGGAATAAAGCACATCTAATGTAATCAATCTTGCATTTCTAGCTGAGGCAGTGCTTAGGTTGCTTTTTGCTAACAGCAGCATCTACACAGAACTGGTATATATCCCTGCTGCAGAGAAAAGCAAACTGGCAGGGGAAGAAAGGACTGTTCCTGGCATCATTTCCCCACCTACACAGCAGAAGACAGAGCTGTTTCAAACCAAGCAATTATCCTCAATTTATTATATTAATGACAATAGTGAAGGGCAAAGCTAAAAAATCTTTCTGAACAGGGCTTACAAGCAAGGAGGCGGTTTCTGCCAAAGAAATTGCACTTAGGCCTTTGAGTGTCCCATGGGTATTCAGAGAGTGCTTCTGCCCCTTCTTCTCCTGCCCAAAGGGTCTGCATTTTTGCCTACTGAGCTGGAGCTATCCTTGTGCTGTGTATCCATCGGATGCCTGCGACCTCCCCAGTCAGTGCTGCGTGACTGCCCACCCTTCTGGCCACACGGCTGGCAACCTGTCACCACCACGGTGGTGGGGCAGCAGGCCCTTCACAGCTCCTCTCCCTCCCCACAGCTGTGCTCCTCCGTCTGGCAGAGTGTGGGCTCCTTCCTCCTCCACCCCGAGCAGCAGCAGAAGGGACATCAGCACTCTCACGGGTGGCAGTCGCCCAGGGAGAGATCCCCTGGCCAGTGACACAGGAGGTGATGGTGTGAAGGTCACCCCTGCAGCCTGGCTTTGTGCACATCAAGGCTGCTACGTTTAACTGAGCTCCAGGAGTGGCTGAGGAGCTGAGGCCTGAGCCCTCAGATGGACAGGCTGAAAAAACAGCCATTGGACCAGACAGTGCTCAAGCAAATGATGATCTGATTTTGCGTGTTTATGTACAAAAATTGAAACTAGCCAAGATTGGAAAGAAGCAATCAGTCTCTATTTAAAACAAACAAATAAACAAAACAAACCCAGAAACCAGATCCAAACACACAAACAGGCCCTGCAGTTAGCTGAGGTTCAGCCAAAGGGTGAACAACTAGTCTGCAACAGTCAAAGCTCTCAACTTTGGGAAATGTGATCACCAGACCCTGGTTAACTAGTAGTTTGTCAGCTGTCAAAGAAGTGCAACATAGCTTTTTCTTTTTCCCTGAAGGGAGCCATTAGCTAACAGTCTATTACATTCAGTGGCAATGACAGAAAAACAGTCTGACTTGAAATGTCAGGATCTTATTTTGTTTGCATTTATTTCATTCATTTGTAGCAATAAATGCCAGAAAGGCATTTTAACAGCGAAGACATATTGTCTTCCTATGTATTTTAAACAATATTTCTTTTCAGAAATAAAAAAAAAAAAGAAAAAATAAGGAAAAATCTTGCAAAGAGGAGGATTCTGGAATGATTTTTACTTTGCTGTGTCTTTATACACATGTCTGTAAGTAAAAGTCTATACTTACAACCCTTTATTTGTGAATTGTCTACTCTTTCCTCCTGGATTTTCCTTAGTACATGCTACTGCTTAAAGGGAGCACAGCTGCCTCTCAGGCTGTGGGACTTCACTCTTGGTTCTGCCAGAGGTTTCCTCTGTTAATACAGGGTAAATCACAGAGGCATCTGTAAGAGGGGCTGTTGACGCACAGAGACTATGAATTCATCCAAGCAAGGCAAAACATTTGTAAACTGTAAACCTACAGTGCTATTATTGACTCATGCTGTGTAAAATGGGACTGGTGAGTGTATTTCCTTAGCTCTCTCCCAGGCTTGTAGCAGATATGGATGTAGGCTGCTGCCAGAACCTGTGCTGGGTGGTGTTAAATGGAAGATCACTCCACTGTGGCTCTCTCCATTTCATGCCATGCAAACTGGGGTCCCAGCTGTTTCTGCAGCACCCTTTGCCCACGCCAGCACTGACATTGCAAAGCTCATAGCACCAGCCCTGTGAAGGCTAACAGGGCAGAAAAAAGCTGTCATTACACCTGCAGCAACACCCTTCTCCACTTGCATGTCTGGATATTCCCACACATGCTGTCCTGGCACTTTCAAAGGTGTGCTACGCAGCGCAGCTCTGTAGTTCAGATTTAGGAGCATCTCCCCTCATTTTTAAACCCGAGCAGCCTCCAGTCATTTCAGTACTGTTCAGCATGCAGCTAGCTGAAAGGGCTGGCGTGCACTGCAGTGACATTTCCATCACAGTTGCCATTTTCACATCAGACTGAAGCCCATTAGCTGCTAAACTGGCTACTTCCTGGCGCTCAGCTGAAGGAAGCACTTTGTTGGGAATATAATCAATCTTACCACAAAACTCTGGCTGGTGCTCTCTCAGGTGATTAAACAGTCACATGAGAGAAAAATGACACAATTCAAGGCTTGCTCTTAACCGAGCTAGGACATGAAAAATGAAAAGTGTCACTATGGTACTTAAACTCCCTTACATCATCACCCCCAAAAAGGAGCCATGAAATGCAGCCCCTCTGAAATGGATGTATGCATAATTCAAAACATGAGTTGCCTTAAGGAGCAGAGCTCTGGGTCCAGGTCTGCTGGGAATTACAAGCAGCACAAGCTTGAAGGCTTCTCAAGCAGTGAAAAGGGCAGATCACTAACACTGTGAGAAAATGAAGCACAGGAAAGACTGAGGTTGAGATCCCACATGGGAAGTCACAATTTGACAATCTTAAAAGCTCTGTTAACAAGTGAACATCCCCAGAAACTCTCATACTTTAACAAATATTGCTAGATTTGTAGTCCTTCTGCTACACAGTCTCCTTATAGTTTATGAATATTCACCATACAGGATCTCCATGAGAATTTAATATGACATTTTTTAAATAAACAGAATTTAAAGCAGATTAAGTGTTAGATTTCAAAGCATCATTCCAAGATTCCAAATGATCATCCCAACATTTCTTCTATTTTTACATTCAAGCCTGGAGAGGCTGAGCTGCAACTGGACAGGCAAGAGAGCATTTCCAGTCCTGAATTTAGCACAAGGTTAAACAAAGATTTGTGTAGCTTGAACTGCCCACTAGTTTTGAGTGAAAACTAGAGTCAGTGTGTAGGTAAAAAGTTGTTTCAAGTAATTGTTGTAAGCGTGAAGAAAGCTGCATTGATCCAAAGTCACTAGAGGCAGAGATTTGAATTTGCTAAAGCTTTTCTCTTGAGGAGATTGGGATATAAAAGAGTCACCTTAGGGTAGCAAGTTACTGTGGTACAATTGGTGACATTACTGTGGTTGATGGAGGTTAGGTAGCCCCCAAAGGAAGAATTACTGCAGTTTAACATGTTTATCCTTAAAAGAACTGTGGTTAGCTTCCAGCTTGGAAAATCTATTTTCAGCTCAGTCTTGCATGATGCAAATTTCCCTGCCAGACCTGAACACTCCAAATTTTCTCTTATGTGACCTGTCATTACATAGAAGCCCCTGATCCAGTTATTTGTCTGATTTTTCTCTACTGAGTGACATTTTAAAAATTTCCTTTGAAGAGGCAGTATTTACATGACTTGACCAACATTTGCCAATAGTTCGTTTTGAACACTGTGTCTGAGTTTCTGCTAAGTCATAATTTTTGATCAAGCATCAGAAAAATCTTGTCATTATGTCATCATCATTTGTTAAACAGAGTAATGTATGAAAATTAGGATACGAATTAAATGTAAATTAACATGAGACAGAAGTGCTGGTATACCCATTTGTTAAAAATCAATGTGTATTAGCATCCTGAAAGTATCAGTAACACCCCTGAGAAGACATTACAGATAATCTGCAAAAGCAAAAGCAAAGCATAACCACATATTGTTCTGCAACTAGGGGAAGCTGCTAGATATGTTAAGGGCAAGTAAATTTAGAGACCAAATTCTTCTTTGAATCCTGACATACTGACATGCAATACTCTCTGGACCTCAGTCCCATTCAGGAAGCATCATTATATTTTTCTGTTTTCTTTGTCTTCAGTCCCCTCCTCTGCCAGCTTCTGCCCAGCTAAGTGGCTTTTGTGAACTGGTACTTCCTCTGATTCACAGCTAGTATATCTGCTTCCTGGGCTCCTAGCAGTTATCCGAATACGCTTACAGAACATGCCTTTTTAATTCTTCTTCCAAATGTGGAGAAGGAAGAACTGCACACATTAAACAATCTATTATCAACAATTAGGAAAATTACAGGGTTGCTTGAGAAGCTACTTATATGAGAGGCCTCCATTAATCTCTACAGCACGGAAAATTCAAATGCTTGGGGATAGCAAACAACAGAAAGATTACCAGCCATGTTCTTAAACGTTCACATGTTCAAATCCCATTTTGATGGCTTTACTGGTCAGATGACATTTTATAAACCAAAAGGAGAATTTTAAGGTACCTTTCTGTTAAGTGATTTTGAAGGAAAAGTCTGTGTCCTGTTGCATTCATTGGCCTTTTCATCCAGAAGCACAGCCTTTCTTTGCTCACAAAGAGAGTGGATACACACTTGTATGTCCCAAAAATTATGTAGCTGAAGGAATTGGCCAAAATTTTTCACGATGACATTCCCACTCTATTAATACTATACTAAATCAGCACCTCCAAAAAGAAGGGTGGGCTGACTAACCTCCACGAGGAAAAGGCTGGAGTGCACTGAGGGGTTTTGAACAAAGTGAAGGGAGGGAATTCAATAACAGAGAGACACTTTGCAGTGTCTGCAGCACCGGCAGAGTGACTCCGGCCCTTGGGGTGGCTAGGAAAAGCAGGGTGTGAAGGGCCCTGCCTTGGATCTCTCCATCAATGAAGAGTGCATACTCAGCATGGCCACATGGCAAGATGATCTGCCCTACAGAGGTTCCCTTGGAAATGCACCATGGACAGAGTGAATGATTGCATTCCTAGCGCAGATCCTCAGCACGGGGAAAAGCTGCTTTGGGATCTGCTGCAAGTCCCATGCAGACTGTAAATACCTGTGGCAGTGGGGAACAGATTCTTCCTGTTTTTATCCAGTCAAGAAAACATCAGACCTTCCCTGATCTCGTGTGCTTGACAGGTACAGTAAATTCTTTGCAGTTTCCTGGCCCTTTCCTGGCTACTTAATGATGTTCTGCTCTTGCAAGTAAGAGCTCAAGCCTCTCCTGGACCCTATACTAACACGGCAGGAAACCTTCTGTCTTTCTTCTGATTCTGCACTCTTTAATTCCTAAAACGGTGACGACAACTCACTGGTTTGTTCCCTCATCAACTCAGACCACATACATAAATAATCATTCTTCCATTCCCCTACACTTGTCCCTCTCACCCTGGTAACACTTAATTTCCCTTGCTAAGGCATTAATACTGTCACACTGCTAATGTCCTGCTGAGCACATCCACAGCTCAAGAAAAGCTATCTTGAAAATATAACAATGTCTTAAAAATCCCAGGTATCTTGACATTAATAACCATTGTGACTTTCTTGGTATCATCATGCCCCATTATTCTCATGTCCTGTTACTATAAAAGATGCTCACGCATAATGAAACCCTATCACGCTAAGTCCATTCAGAATATCCACTGTAGGACAGAAATGCAAAAGAATCCATAGGCAAAGTGTCTTTAAACTGGGTAGACAGGAGCGATGCAAGCACCAAAATCTTCCCATCCCATTAATCCATGCACTAGGACTGTTCCCACTTTTGGAAGGAAGAACTAAATGTTGGAGGAGTTGAGATAATAAACTGAATGAAGGGCAATGGTCCTTCGGCCAGCAGTGGGAGAAGTGTCAGCGGGGCATGGAGGGAGAAATCTTTGAAAGCATGAGCAGAAGTCAAGTGTACAGGGAAACTGCACAGCTAAAATCATTGAGCTGGCCTCCTGCTCAGCCAAGAGGCCTTGCTGAAGGCATTCTTCGGAGTAGGACAGAACCACATGGGGAATGAGGGAGCTGAAACTCCTAAAATTCACGCAGCATTGCCAAGGCTGAGCAATATTTGTCTTTTCTTCCCTTGACTGGCCCTTAAGAGTATTGTTCCAGCCCAGTGAGAAGCAGTATGCAACCCTGGGAGTTAAAGAAGCAGGTGGGTGAGGGCCTTTGCACATGGGAGTCACCGCTCTTCTGCTCCAACTGGACATTATTACAGATTTACTGCTTAAAATATTAAACTGATGCTACTTTATGTGCCTTGAGTACTTCTGGACAGTGATCAAGGTAATGAGCAGGTTTTGTTGTCCTTTGTTGGGATTTTGGACTAGTCCCTGTCTAAGTACCATCAAAATTTTGGCTCTATTTATCTGAAAAATAAAAAAAAACACGAAGAGGGATGAAATAATTCAAGGTCTGAAAACAAATTCCTACATGGGGAGAATCAAGGAGTTCAGCCCACCTGCCCCATCAAGAAGGCTTATCCAAAGTTGAGCTGGTTACAGTGTATATGGACCTCTGTGAGTGGGAAATATATGGCACGGAAGAACTTTTTAAAAAGGAGAGAAAGGTGTAAATGAACAAGTGGCCAGAATACAAACACGCATTTTCAAAGTCAGAGTAGATGGTTTTATTTAAAAGAGATGCTAGAAAAAGGGAAAAGGCAGCCAATGTCTTGCTCTCAGGCTTCACACCACAACTGGAAGCAGCCTTAGTTGAGATGACACCGTGCCATGCAAGTCATGGACCACTGCATTCTCCAGGGCTCTGCTGGGTCTTACAAGGCTACAAACCTGAGAACCTTTATACCAGTGAAGATTCAGGCCATTTAATTCAAGCTGAAATACTAAATTAATTATCCAGACTAATTTAATACAGGGAAAGCCCTAAGTTTCTCTTCTCAAGATGCTGTTCCAGCAACTTTACACTAGCTTCCGCTTGCCACCTTAGAAGATTCAAGTCATCTGTTATGAGCTCAGAGACATTTCTTTTCTTTTTTCGCATAAGAGAAAGGCTTTTGAATGAGCTTGATACTGTTCTACTTTGATCTGTCTAATCACATGAATTAATTGACTGTTGAAAATTGTAAAATTCAAATATCTTTCAGGAATTCCATAGAAATACTGAACTATGTCACAAATCATGCCTAAGATCATAGCTTCATATACTTCCCCCAGTGCCATGTGACTACCAACCCAGTATTGATTTCCTTTCATCTCAAAAACTGAGACGATATTCATTGCCAAAATAAAAAGCTGTCTGAGTTATGAGAATGCACTGCCAGCAAGTTCCAGGATGAAGCAGAGATATAAAAAAGTGGGGGAGGGGGTAGCAAAAGCATACGTGAAAAAGCTGAATATACTCTTGTGAGGAGACATACATTGGAATAAGGTTTTTGTAGCAAAACAATACAGGGCCAAATGTAATAGATGGATGTCACAATACCACTGATGTTATCCAGAGCTGAATGGACCTTGCTTCTGGTTTAGCTTAGGGAAGCCTTGAGTGGTGGCCAGCCATGCCCCACTGGATTTGTTCCTGCACATTCTTACGCAGCTAAAACCTTTTCTTTTGTCTCAGTGACTAAGACTCTACTGCAGATGGGGGAGAAGGATGAGACAGGCCAGGGTGTAAATAAGCAGACTTCACATTACCTCAAAATAATGCATTTCTCCCTTGCTGCTCTCTAACTGCCAAGCAATGGTCATGCTCGAGCTCTTGAGTTTAATGTGTACCTCCTACTGTGTCTGGTACCTCACGTAATGTTTTAAAGTGAAAGATCAAGATGTGATTCACAGTGCTTGCTCTCCAGGAAACTGGTCTCCTTTCAGTATAAGCTGTAAAGGTAGGCAGTGAGCCTAATATAAAACAGTCCACACCAGACAGGGCCTGCTACTCTCTGTGGTCTGCCTGGGGAAAAAGAGGCCAGAAGGCTTTGGCAGAAGATACTTTAAACCCACCTATCCATCTCCAAAGTTACACACCATGATTCCGTCCTTGATTTCATGTGGCTTGAACCTGACCTGAAGCACAAAGACTCCCGTCATTGCTTAACTTAGTACTGTGTAACAAAAACCCAGCTTTGAGTCCAAACAGATCTGAATCCCTCAAAGAAAACAATTCTCTTCCCTTAGTCAGAGAAAGCCTTTTCTCCTAATTCCAGTCCATCCTAGGTGAAATAGGCATTTTCCTTTCAAAATTCTTATATCACTTGCCATGGCATTTTTGGGGTCTGTCTCCCCTTTCCTGAAAGAGAGACAGTGCAGTCTCTGCCCAGGTACTGTCTGCAGCAGATTGGCATCACATGTGCTCTCCCTGAACCAGCTGCCTCATTGCATTGCTATTGATTCTGAGTTGGATTTCTCCAGCAAATCTATTGCATTTCCATTAGCAAGACTGCAAATGATGAAAACGCTCATTTATATCATTCCAGCTCTGCACCACGATTAACCTGCTACTTAGCCTCCAGCAAGCCAAATTGTGCTTTCTCATCTGATGCAGAGAAAGTTCCCCAAGGTTTCTCTGTAACCAGAAGTTAGGCACAGCAAATCTGAGGTAGGCTGCTCTGTGTTTTATTTGTAGTGCATTAACAGGAAATAAAACAGTATAATTAGTGTAAAAAAATACAACAGATATGGAATGAGGATAATTTCAGTCCTCTGCAGTGGAAATCCAAACCCTGACTTTTGCAATTACATCAATTATTAATCAATTTTGCGTAGAAACTTCTGATGCAGAGCAGTTGCAGATGTCATTTTTTATAAAGAAATAACGGCCAGACACTTTGTATATCTATTGTATTCTTTATACTCACAGATGCGTCTGTGTATTAATGAGGAAGGAGAACACGCAAAAAGGCTCCATGTAGCACAAATACATGACTTAGTCTCAGGGAAGTTTACAAAGGAAAATGAAGCTTTAAAAAATAAATACATGTGCAGACTACTGTTTTGTACTGAGAAATTCAGAGTGTTATTAAGAAAAAACACTCCAGGAAATACTGCTTTTTCTCCACCATGTTCTGTGCACAATGCATGGTGCATGAAAGGAAAACCACACCCACGGAGAAAATATGAAAGCCATGAATTTGGGGTGCTTGTCCAAGAGAAAGAAACACAGGACCAATCTGTACAGTTTGCTGCACATTAAATAGAAGAACTGTTTCCACGCAACTAATGAATGTTAAAAAGGGGGGTGATGGAGATACAGAAAGAAACAAAACAATAAATTTGTCCGAACAAATTGTGCTTGCTGAGGGCGTTTTAAAGACAGTGTGAATTAACCAGACTGGAGAGGGGAAGACTCAATCATCGGTTTTGAAGGCTTAATGGAGCTAAACTCCCTAAAAATTGCTGCATCTTACGCATCTCACCCCATCAGTCCCCATGAGTGTTTCTGTCACAAGTATATACATCCAGGAGCCCTCATGACCTTTGGAACAGCAGAGAAATACAGACCGACTGGCTCAGTACAGTGGCACTTGCTTTATTGCTGCTTGTTAATGGAGGCCCAGCTGTGTCTCCTGGGCCTACTGAGATCAGCATCTCTTTACTACGCTCCTGAGTTCGGCTCAAAACTTGTCTGGTATCTTAACCGTGATGAACTGTAACTTCCCTGTGACAAGATGTTGTTAGTTCACAGGACACATAAAAGAAAAGTCATGGCTTTCAAAATGAGCCCTCATACTGTGTAGTAGCTATTTAACTCAGAAATGGAACTGTAAGGGTAGTCGTCCTGTAGACTCATGGGGAAAGAGAGTGACTCCTGTTAGAGTCACTCGGGGAATCGCTGGGGGAAGTCTCTCCCTCTATGCTGGATATGCTGGAAGGATAACTAGCTTCCTAATGCAGGCACTTAAGTCAGGTATCTGAAGGTAATCAAGTCCAGTACTGTGTCAGAAATGGACCAGCATCTGCTTTGAGGTGCTCTCTTCCTGCATCTTTGAGCTTTGGGGAAAAAACAAGCTCTCTTGTGGCACTGCCCCACAGGTCAACAATGAGCAAGAAAGGGCTGAGGTAGAGCCTGTGCTGGATCATCTGCTCTCCCCTCCCATGAACACAGTTCCCTGTGGTTCTCTGAGATATCCCTGACCTTGACACGATCAGAGGTTGCCAGGCATGGACTCAACCCTATGGTGGTTTGATGGAGATTTGAAATACAGAGCATGGGTCAGAATCAGACTCTCTCAAGAGTAAGAAAAAACATTGCATGAAGCTGCCGTGAACAAACCCTTTGTCCTTAAACTGAAGTTAGAGGGCTGCAGCACCTGTAAGTGGAGGGAGAGGCTCCCTCTAGCCTGCCATCAAGCTAAAGTACAGACTTTCACAAATCACTGTGAATAGGAGAAATCAAATGCAGAACTGAGAAAGAATGAGTGGAAGTGAAACAGGCAGGGAAAAAATTGTAAGAAATATTTACAGTATGATACCAAAACAAGGTACAGTACAATTTTCATTCAATTTTCCCCATCTCTAGCTCTAAAAAGACAAGAAATTTAGCCATCGTGCCTCAATTCAAGACTAGTCTTGTTCCTTTTATTATACTATGCCTTTATCAATACAGAAATACTCCTTTCCATTTGGCTTACCCTATGTATTTTAATATTATTTTTCCTTTGCTGAAGCAGAAAGGAAAGGTGAATCTTTTAAAGCACTCCCATATTTAGGGAGCTTGTCAGTCTTGGAGGGGAGCTTGTCAAACTTGGAGGGGAGCTGAGACTATTTCCCAGGTAAACAACCACTACCAGGCCTCAGGAGCAATCTTTTAACCTTTTTCCACTGAGGATGAGAAAGCAGCATCCTTTGCTAATACTGACCCAGCACACCTGAAGTGGAAACAGAAATCAGAAACATGAGAGGGGAGCTGTCCCAGTCAGAGGTGGCTGACAGTAATGCAGAGCCCTCTTTCCACTCTGCCACATTCTTCAGGCGAGGGCCAGCACAAGTGAGATGGGATGGAGTCCTGCCTGCCTCCCGAGGGACATGCACAGGTCTGGTGCTGCAGGGAGATGAAGACATGCCTGCTGGTCATCTGCTGGCCACCAGCATGGCATAATGTGTGTAGCTGGCCCATCAGTGCATGGTACCTGAGCTGGCCAGGGAAGCCAAAAGTGAAATGGATGCAGGGAGTGTGTGGATGTGTCACCGGGCACGTGCATCCTCTGGATCCTGCTCTCTCACAGGCCCTTAGCTCTGCTCTGAGGGAAACCAGCTCCACAAAAATCATGCTGTGGTCTGCCTCCAGTGTGCCCCATAGCACCTCACCAAGCCACAAGAGTTGTGGTCCCAAAGCCAAGGCCTTCTTGGGTACCTCTGCTCTGGGGCAGAACCAAAACACAGGAGTGCTGCACTGTTTTGGCAGAGCTGCCACCCCAGAAAGGTAAGCTCCACGTGGGCCTTTCTGGGTGTTTTGTGGGGAAATCTGCTTAAATTGAAAGAGGAAGCTGTAGGAAGACCTTTAAAGAGGGGAACCGTTTGCAGATGTATAAAAGCTATTATTAAAGAAACACAGTTTTTGCAGTACTACAGAGCTGAATCTCTAACCAGCCTTGATAAAGGGTGGAATTGTATTTAAAGATGATAGTGTTAGAAGAAGTGAAATTTAGCTCCTGAACTGAGCTAGCATTATTACAATCTGCATATCTTCTCAGAGGGAGGGAGATTGTAGGTTAGGGTGTATTATTATATCCTGCATGTAATAATATCTTCTCTGGTGTAATTATGCTAAGATTGACAAGCTCCCTAAATATGGGAATGCTTTAAAACATTCACCTTTCCTTTCTCTTTCAGCAAAGGAAAAATTATATTAAAATACAAAATTTAAGCTAAATGGAAATAAATATTTCTGTATTGATAAAAGGGCAAAGTATAACAAAAGAAGCAAGACCAGTCTTGAATCTAATACACCAGACACAATTACCAGGATTGTCTCTCTTCTGCTTTCTCTTCCAGGCTCCAGGAGAAAGAAGAATCAATTAGCTCTCTGCAGACTATGACCTTGAAGGATACAGCTTTAAGGGGAATATGCTGAGTAAGACAGAAAAGAGAGGAGAAGAGAAAAGGATTTGGAAACTCACGGTAGGGATAGGTTCAGAAACAGTACATCAAGCACAGAATATGAAATGTGCATTTCTTTTTTATTTCTGCACTGGAAAAAAAAAATTCAGCACATAAAGGACTTTTTGGGAACATGTTACCTCACTCTGCCCGAAAAGAAAAAAGGACACTGAAAGGCAAAAGAAGGGACAATCCAATTTGCAGATGCTACTTTTCCAGCCATGTCACTGAGAATTTTATAGCTGTCAAAGGCATTAAAAAAAGTTAGCACTGATGCAATCTGTCAACCTCTCCAACAAATCTTGCTCTACATAAAACACAATGATGTGTTTGAAATGCAGCTGTTTCAAAAACCCCAAGACAGTGCTTTAAGAGCTGTCCAAAAAGTTCTTTTCATGCCTCTTGGAATTCTTAGGCAGACTTCTGCGGTGTATTTTTCCAGCTAGATTTTCTTATTTTTCTTTGCAGAGAATCACAGATGCTTGCCATAGTCAGAACTATGT
The DNA here is from genome assembly GCA_013397175.1 of Platysteira castanea. Classification (NCBI taxonomy): domain Eukaryota; kingdom Metazoa; phylum Chordata; class Aves; order Passeriformes; genus Platysteira; species Platysteira castanea. The sequence continues at coordinate 137,699 of VYXC01005870.1, forward strand.
GCCACAGTTAGAATAAATTCTGTCTACACAACATTCTCCCTCAGAGCAACCCAAACGTGACCTGCTACCAGTTCTCTTTCTCCTTTCAGTCTGTAGCTACAGAAGTCTACAATGCCTTAAAACACATTTATCTTTAAAAAATTAAGGCAAAAATAAACAAACCCCCCCAAACCTCAAAAACTCTCACACACATAAAACCCCCAAATCGAAATCAAAAAAACCCCCCTCTCAATCCAATCACCTAACTTCTGGACTACCATTTATTTCCCTGATGTGAGCAGATCTGAATGCAGATAAAGTAGCTTTTTGTCAGTGACAGATCCAAAGAATCTTTTCTGTGCGCCCCCACCCCTTCCTTTACTTCACAGATGAAGTTAGCATGTTATTAATAAAGGTTTGCCTCATATGTGGAAATTCAAGAGGGATTCTTGAGGCAATTACGACTGAATAGTGGTCTCTGGTCACTTTATAAAGCAAAATGTGTTAAAAGGTTATATTTAATGTCAGAATATTCGCAGTACAAAAAAGATTTTGTGCATCGGCAGTATTTAAAAAGAGCTCACTTAGTATAGTTCTATTTAATTGCAAAGGTGGTTAATTCAAGTAATACCACAGACAAAGCCCCCTGCCATTTAATGCTATGGCAGTATTTCTCTATTAGACTGTTTCCATCTGACAAATTCCTTTTAATCTGAAGGATGGTTGTCACCTATTATCTAAGCAAAAGGCAGCAGGGTTTCTACAGGAGTACTTAGAACTTTCTTTCTCTGATTCTGAAACTGCTGTTTAAGGTTGACTCTCAGCTGAAAGGATCTCCTCTGAAATCACTGTAGTTATGATCATTTTCACTGGCAAGGTGGCTGGCCTAAAATGTTAGATCTAAACCAAATGCCACATATGTATACTAAGTCCAGTCCCAGGGGGGTTAAACTTGGAAGTGAACTTCTGGTGAGTTCAGAGCTCCAGGGTGAGGTCCAGTATGTGCCATCTTCAATGTGGCCAACCTGCGGCACTATGGGGAAGGCATGAGGGAGAATAAATGGCATGGGGTCCTGCAAGGAAATTTGTGAGGAATGCAGTTTTTCACTCTGATCACTGCAGCTTCCCACAGGAAACCTCAGCCCTGTGCTCCCAGCAGAACAGCGTGCTGCCTTCTCTTTTACTAGAGTTGCACAGCTTTACACAGCTCAGGAACTGCTGGCTTGGTTTGCTTTGAATTTGATGGGTTAAAATCATGGATGACAAAGAAATGACACTTCAGCAATGCATTATTTTGATGCTTTATGATCACTATTGAGAAAATAATACAGATACCTTTTTTGTTTGTTTGTTTTTATGATGAGCAAAGACTAATTTGGGAACTGACTCTTTCTACATCGGGAAGAATGCTTTCCTGAAATGCCTCACAAAAGGCAGTAAGGCAATACATGAGAAACGGGTTAAACAAGAATCAGCTCCTAGAGATGGTGAAAGACACAGAGAAATGCATGATTTGCTCTTAAGAGAAAGATCATAAGCTAGACGCTAAATTAATAGTTCCCAGTTTCTAACTGTTTCAAATCTGCTGTTGCTTTTTCCTCACTGTTCTGATAGTTTCATGAGGATGATAGGGACATTTGCCAGCCACAGACTTCAGGAAGGATGTACCAGAAGTGTTCTGCAGGCAAAGCAAAGAACACACACATGAAAGATCCAGCACAGGACACAAAGCCAATTTATAAGGAAAATACACCATGTGGAAAAGCTATCAGATAAACCCTTGAAGTAAATCACATACTTCCCTACAAGTGGATGCAGAGAAAAAGGTGGTGCTAGCCCTTAATAGACATCCCACACGAAGTCTTGCAGATCTCAGAACTAAGTTCAGAGGACTCTAGATGCTCTTCTCAGAAAGCAACCCATGCTCTACCTGTCTTAGCACACTTGATCTTTGCAAACCAATCGCACGCCCTTCTTGTAGACAGTCCCAGAACAGTTAAGTGCCTTTTTCTCTCTCTCTCTTTTTTTTTTTTTTTTTTCTGTGAAAGGGAAAAAAACCAAAGGAACACATAGGTTTTACTTACAAAGTTTTGGAGTAGTTTGGAGATTGGTTTCTGTTGCTTGTGCCTGAGACGCTGTGGTAGGCTCCAGGGCGGGTGGTGACAGCGAAGGTGCGGCAGAGGACAAGGAGCCAACATCTAGGATGCGGTTATACAGAGAAGGCTGGAGGAACGGTTTGGAGGGTACGAGTGAGCTGTCACTTCGCACTGTCACTTCAGCCTTGCTCTTGGGGCTAGGTATGAGGAAGGGTGAGGCATACACCTCTGAAGGCACCCAGGCAGACAGAGCTGTAGGATCCACAGCGCTCTTTGGGTCTTGTCCTATCCTCCCAGGGTCAAGGTGGGTAGGAGAGTCATACTCAAAAATCTTGTCCACAAAGACCCACTTGAGGCCAGCAATGCAGAGGCAAAGGCTAAGCAGGCAAGCCAAGATAGGGGCGATGCAGATCTTTTCAGAGTTGAGGCAGCCCTTCAGTCGCTCTGCCTCCAGGCATGCACAGCAGGTTGCGGCAAGGCCTGCTATCCCCTGGACCCTTCTGTCCTCTCTTTGGGTCCCCGGCATGTTCTCCTCATCCGGGAGCCCGTTGAGGGATGCATCAGGGCTCAGCTGAGCTGAGGGGCTGGGGAAAGTGTCGGCAGCTACTTCAGACATGTTTAAGCATCAGCTCTCAAACAGCTCACCTCCAAAAGGCCTTAACTCTATCACAGTCCATTACTGTGAGACACAGACAAAAAGAGATGGTAGTAATAGTCACAGTGCTCTGCAAAAATCACAGAGTGGGAGTCAATAAAAGGTCGAAGCTCAGCAACATCATCCAAACTGGGAGAGGAGTAATGCACAGGAAAAATTAGATCCCCCCGGTCCCTCTGCCCCCAAGCCCTCCGTCACCGTCTCTGCTTCTCTGAAGTGAGAACAGCTTTGCAATTACTGAGCTCCTATTTGCTAGCCACTTTTATAATTCCTTAAACGCCTCTCAAGCAATTCCAGCTCTTCTGCAGGAGGGAAGAAACATTCCCCCAAAAGCAAGCACAACAAAATAAAACAGGGGGAAGGAGGGTGATAAGATAAAGAAAACCACAAACACTGAACAAACTGACCGGATTAAGTAAACCAGTAGCCCAGAGCAAAAGGCAACACTCTCACCTTGAGCATCTGAGGCTGGTATCTGCTTAGACGAGGAAAACAATTGTCACGCGGTAGAAGGAGCAAAAGCAAAATCTCTAACAACAGCGGCAGCGGCAGAAGTGACAGTAGCAGCAGCATCCTGTCGTGTTACAGCGGCGGCTGAAAGAGGCTGAATCATTACAGAGCAGCAGGTGCTCGCTGTCTGAGCATCACTGCAAACAATATCATTACAGAGAGGTTTGAAAGGAAGAGCGATGCCAAGACGGTGGTAACTCCCTTTATCTCCCCTCCCTCTTTGTCCTCCTTGAGCGCTCATTCACTTTCCTCCGTTC
>VYXC01005870.1:141607-184716 GCA_013397175.1 Platysteira castanea
TACAAGCTCATGAATAAGTTTTATTTCCTAGGAATAGGGCTGGGATGCATCTTAGATCAAGCAGAGAGAATAAAACAACGTAAGCCATTCCCACCTCTGACAAATTTTCATTCAAGTTATTGCAAAGAGGTTTGCTTTTTGTTTTTTTTAATTCCATTTTCCAACCTCCTTTCCCAAATCCAAAAATACTCAGACTTCACACTAAAGTCAGCTCCTGAATGTAGTTTTCAAGAGCTCACATGTTGCTAGAATATATCCTCACTCACCTTAGACTATTAAAAAAAAAAAAAAAGTATTTTATTATTTATTATTATTTATCAAAGGCTTACCCTTTGTTTCTAAATTTGGCTGTCATTTCTCATCTTTACACTAATACCTAGCACTACCATTTCCACCAGTGCAGTATAATACAGGGGTAAATCAACAGTCTGGTTAACGTCATGAAAGTAAGATCAGAATCAGATCTATTCCCAGTTTCTTTTGTCTCTCACAGAAAAATACACCTGTGTAACAATAAAGATATGCATGAAAGGCAAGGCGCTTATAACACAATTTCCAGTTCCTTGAACTTAACGAAAACATTTACATTGAAAATTCACTTCTGAGAATCCCTGTTTCTCCACTGTATAAGCAGCTGCTTGATTCACAAGGAAACAAAGAATCAAGTGCTACAAATTGCACTGAACTAATTTTTGTTAGTATCTCAGACACATGAAAGGTAAATTCCTTTGTAGCTATATATTTTTGGTTGTGTCCAAAGAGGCATCTGGCTGATCCATATTCTCCCTCTGTCTCCAACTCCACTCCCACCTCACCCCCGTTTTCCATGGGAACATTAGTAACATTGACATGAAAAAGATTTATCAAAATCTCAATGAATCCCATAGTGTTTTTACAGACTGTCATGTCAAGGACTAATTGATGGATGTCTGATCACAAAGCTTCCTGTGAGGCTGTGGTAGCCAACTGAAGTAATCACAATGCTACTACAATCAAGTGCTTGGAGCATTTGCCTTAAAGCACAGCCAGTGATAACACTCTCTGAAAGAATGTAAAAAGATAAATCATCTTACAATCTAGCCTACATTACCACTGAAGTGTCTGGTCCTTAGGTTAATGATGTGATCAGTAACCTCAGACAGAATGAACAGCTTGCACTGCATATTTACATACATGGCTTCTCTTATTACAAAGCACATGTTCTCTTTAGCTGGTAATAGCCTGCATCAGTGCAGCCTCTCTCGAGTATCTCAAAACCTATTTCAAACAGCAGTAACAACACAACGGCAGAAAGTGTAACAGCACAGAGGCACTGATGTGACAGGTGTGGTGGTCTGTGGTTACAAGCAAGCACGGTTTCTAGAAGAAGGACATATCTTTTATTTAATTAACTGAAAAATCTGGGAAAACCAGACGTACTTTCACACACACAAGCTGTTCCTCAGGTGTGAGGCTACAGCATCACTCTTCAAAGCAGAGTGCAAGTTGAGAACCTGCTGGGAATATTCTGTTCATTGCACAGATGAGATACTACAGCACCTGAGTGCTTGGCAGAATTTTTTTAAAAATCTCTTTCCTTCTTTATCCATGTTTAATTTTTCAGCCTTTCTATTTCCAGTAAGAGAATTTTCCCTGCTGACACTTCTCTGAGCTCGTGTTTAATCCACTGTCCTGTCCACATCTTTCCTGCACTGGTCTTCCTGGCAAACTGCCTGTGTTCAACCTCCAGTAATCTTTGCGACCCTTCATCCTTTCCACACTTATCTGCTCTCCTTTAAACCATGCTCCTGCTTTGCTCACATCTCCCTGGTGCTGTGCCGAACAGAAACGCACGCGGAGATCCTGCACCTTCCTTACAAGAGTTGCCACNTAATTCCATTTTCCAACCTCCTTTCCCAAATCCAAAAATACTCAGACTTCACACTAAAGTCAGCTCCTGAATGTAGTTTTCAAGAGCTCACATGTTGCTAGAATATATCCTCACTCACCTTAGACTATTAAAAAAAAAAAAAAAGTATTTTATTATTTATTATTATTTATCAAAGGCTTACCCTTTGTTTCTAAATTTGGCTGTCATTTCTCATCTTTACACTAATACCTAGCACTACCATTTCCACCAGTGCAGTATAATACAGGGGTAAATCAACAGTCTGGTTAACGTCATGAAAGTAAGATCAGAATCAGATCTATTCCCAGTTTCTTTTGTCTCTCACAGAAAAATACACCTGTGTAACAATAAAGATATGCATGAAAGGCAAGGCGCTTATAACACAATTTCCAGTTCCTTGAACTTAACGAAAACATTTACATTGAAAATTCACTTCTGAGAATCCCTGTTTCTCCACTGTATAAGCAGCTGCTTGATTCACAAGGAAACAAAGAATCAAGTGCTACAAATTGCACTGAACTAATTTTTGTTAGTATCTCAGACACATGAAAGGTAAATTCCTTTGTAGCTATATATTTTTGGTTGTGTCCAAAGAGGCATCTGGCTGATCCATATTCTCCCTCTGTCTCCAACTCCACTCCCACCTCACCCCCGTTTTCCATGGGAACATTAGTAACATTGACATGAAAAAGATTTATCAAAATCTCAATGAATCCCATAGTGTTTTTACAGACTGTCATGTCAAGGACTAATTGATGGATGTCTGATCACAAAGCTTCCTGTGAGGCTGTGGTAGCCAACTGAAGTAATCACAATGCTACTACAATCAAGTGCTTGGAGCATTTGCCTTAAAGCACAGCCAGTGATAACACTCTCTGAAAGAATGTAAAAAGATAAATCATCTTACAATCTAGCCTACATTACCACTGAAGTGTCTGGTCCTTAGGTTAATGATGTGATCAGTAACCTCAGACAGAATGAACAGCTTGCACTGCATATTTACATACATGGCTTCTCTTATTACAAAGCACATGTTCTCTTTAGCTGGTAATAGCCTGCATCAGTGCAGCCTCTCTCGAGTATCTCAAAACCTATTTCAAACAGCAGTAACAACACAACGGCAGAAAGTGTAACAGCACAGAGGCACTGATGTGACAGGTGTGGTGGTCTGTGGTTACAAGCAAGCACGGTTTCTAGAAGAAGGACATATCTTTTATTTAATTAACTGAAAAATCTGGGAAAACCAGACGTACTTTCACACACACAAGCTGTTCCTCAGGTGTGAGGCTACAGCATCACTCTTCAAAGCAGAGTGCAAGTTGAGAACCTGCTGGGAATATTCTGTTCATTGCACAGATGAGATACTACAGCACCTGAGTGCTTGGCAGAATTTTTTTAAAAATCTCTTTCCTTCTTTATCCATGTTTAATTTTTCAGCCTTTCTATTTCCAGTAAGAGAATTTTCCCTGCTGACACTTCTCTGAGCTCGTGTTTAATCCACTGTCCTGTCCACATCTTTCCTGCACTGGTCTTCCTGGCAAACTGCCTGTGTTCAACCTCCAGTAATCTTTGCGACCCTTCATCCTTTCCACACTTATCTGCTCTCCTTTAAACCATGCTCCTGCTTTGCTCACATCTCCCTGGTGCTGTGCCGAACAGAAACGCACGCGGAGATCCTGCACCTTCCTTACAAGAGTTGCCACGAAGTTAAACTGAACTGCCACGAAGTTAAACTGAACACGCAAAAGGCTGCACAGCTAGGCAGAGGGATGGCATGCTACCTGCACGGGGACGCATCCAAGGGCTGCTCTGCATGTGGGGACATCGCCCCCTTTCTCACCCTGCTGCCGCAGGGGCCGCCAGCTCGCACGGACCGGGAAATGGCTCTTCCAAAGAGCTCCTGCCCCAGCCCGGCTGGCTACACTGAGGCTGGACAGCATCCCTCCCTGCCTTTTTCTCCGGCACCGGCAGGCCCAGCCCGCCCGCAGCAGCTCCTCCCTCCCTCCCTCCCGGCAGGCAGGCAGGCAGGCAGGCAGGCGGGCAGGCACACCCGCACACCCCCGCCGGCTCCGCGGCCGCAGCGTGCCCGTGGTCCCTGGCTCCCGGCCAGGCTGCAGTGCCCTCCTCCGCTGCGGGTCCCTTCCCCCGCCGCACCTCCCGCCCTGGCGCGCAGCCTGCCTGCCTCAGCATCACGCAGCCGGCTCTGCCCAGACCTCCTCCCCCTCCGCAGGGAAGCCTGCAGAGCTGCTTCAGCCCGCCAGCTCCGCAGGGGCCGCGGGGGCTTGCGGCGAGGAGAGCGGGGCGGCAGCCGGCACGCTGCCCCCGCCTTCGGGGTGCCTGGCGGCTCCCGCTGTTCCCCGCCAAGAAGGGAGAAAGGAGATGCTGAATCATCGGCCAGGCAACTTCCCTGGCCCCGCTCCACAGGTGGCCAGAGCCAGGGCCAGACCACAGCCTGCCTGCCATGCTGCAATCCTGTACCTCACGGGCCAGTTCCTCCCGGGACCTTTTGGACCAAAATAAAACCCTGTGCTCTTTACCGCGTCGGGGTGGGTGCGGGAGCGCATGAGTCAGCTCTCGAGGCTGCCGTAAAAGCTGATTGATGATGGTGTCTCACTTTAGGTCTGAAGATACAAGAGTAAACTGAAGGCACAGTTCGCTGACTTTGTGGGTCCTTTCTGTTCCCCTTGCCCCCAAAGCAATGTAGAAATGCTTTCTCCTACAGCTGCAGGCTTGAGCTTTTTTGCATTTCTGTAGTGACATACTTAGCAGTGGCATTCTGTGCTTAAACATGGACTCAGCCCCGGCTGAAAGAGATGAGTGGCCGGGAGGAGTCAGCAACTGGCTCACTGGGAGGGAGACCCTGGAAGAAATCAAGTGGGAGCATGACCTGAAAGGTAACAAAGTTCTCCTGGGGTAGCCCATTGGTGGTAAATGGGGGAGGATAAGGAAGGAAATCACTTGCCTGTTTGCAATAAGGTTAGCTTCGTGTGCAAAGATTTACTTCTGATTCCCACATAGCTTGGGTCTCTTTGGCTTAGAGGAAAATGCAGTTTGAGTATGCACTAATGAAGCTAATCTGTGACTGAGATTTGGACTCCTGCCAAATGACAGGTTGAAACTAAGAGCCTTGGAAAACTGATTTTATTTAGTGGAGTGCTTTTGCCAAGAATCAAGTGGGGTTTTTCTGCAAACTTTCACCCCCAAAGGGCTCAAGGAAATAATGCAAAACCCAAACCAGCATTAACTTCCAGCCTGTGATGAGAAGGAACATATTCTATCTGTCCACCAGTTTTATGGGTGCTAAAAGGAGGTGGACTTCATATTACCAAACTGCAGAGGACCATTCTCTCTGGCCAGCCACAAAGATGTGAATAAATATGTGGTTATGACTGACAGCATCCTGCAAACTAGAGCACAAGTACCATTTACCTCAGCTGACCCTTCAGTCACACCATAAGACCCAAACCTGCTGAAAGTTTTGAAAAGTAGGCTTGGTGAGTCATTCTCATGGAAACCATTGGATTTCAAATATCTATCTCATTTAAATAAAGTCTCAACAGTCCACAAAAACATTTCCTAAGAATTATCTACTTTCCTGCAACTGCTGGGACATTAGGAAATTAAAATATCTCTTCACAAGTGGTTATTCATGGCTCTGCTGGATGACAGCTTAAGAAAGAATACTCAAAGGACCATACGTCAATGCAGGACAAGTGATCCACACCCCCTTCCCCAGGCCACTGCTTTCCTTTGGGAACATGCTCACTCTTCAGTAAGAAGCAACCAGCAACATGCAGCACCAACTGCTCCATCATGTGTTTGATTGCACCCCCTTTTTTACCACACAGTGAGAAATTAAAAGCATTGCAACCAAGGATCTAAGAAGAAAAAAAAAGTGCATGTTCATTAAGAAGAGATTGATGAGGAAGATAAAAGGATCGCTTTTTATTGATTGCACTTTCTTCAAATTAAATAAGTGCACTATATAAAGATGGAGGAGTGACCCAAAGCAAGTGATCCGGCCCAACGAGCGACATCACTGCCAGCAGTCATGGTGTGGGAAGAGAGGGCCATCCCACGTGGTACAAAATGATTCATTTATTCATCCTTTCAGTGTTTCACCAATCTTCTTTCCATAATCCATCTCCCTTGGACTGATGCCAGCACTCTTTGAGTCCTTCCAAAAGCCTTACTAGGAACTTCACCTCTCATCTCAAATGGCACAAGGAGAAAACTTCATTTTGCTTCTATACTGGTCCTGTCACTGGAACTCCAAATGTTAAAATGGGACAGGCAGTCACTTGCAAACAGACATCCTATTTTTCACCTGATGTAAAGCAAACACAGTATGGATGATAGCACTGTTTTTATGCTTCTGCCCATTTCCACCACCTTCTTCCCTTTATTTGTTTTATACCCTCTGCCCATCTGCAGCCGTATGGGAGTGAGAGGATGAAACATCAAGCCTCTAAGAAAAGGCAAGAAAAGATGAGCAATAAAAATAAGCACATATTCAGCCATGGACATGAGGGTAAAGATGTCAATGTCTGCAGAATCATTAGTGTGCTTAATTTGGATGGTATAAAGGGTTGCTGTGGGAAGACCCCCTGCCCTCAGACAACATAGAAGATGGGGACATGAAGAAGCTGTTGTAACCCTCTCTGTACCCTCAAGCCAAACCAACTGAATTGGATGCTGGTGTGTCAGAGGCAGGTCCTCACACTAGTACATTTCTTGGAAATGTCTGAAGCACAGCATACAAACAACAATGCTTCTGAAAACATTTGGGAGAGCTCGTGTTGCCTCTGTGGCAGCATTTTCTGTATTGGCATCACATGTACCCCCTCACACCAAGCATTTACACGAGGAATATGTTTTCTGTAAGTCCAATAGCTGCGTCTTGCAGAAACAGTGATTTGAAAAAAACCAACACGACTACAATGGCTGTTTTAAGTAATGTATATACTTTAAATAGCTGCAGCCAGTAATTGAAACTGAAAACTGCCATAAAATGGGCTGTTATTTCAGGTGTTCTGAGCCTTTTCATCTTCAAGTGAAATGTAAGACACTGAGTTTCTTTCATCCTAAATTCTAAAGCAGAGCTAGTGGCACTACACTAGACACAGAAATAGGACATCAAACCATGAACGTCAGGGTTTTTCATCAGTGGCACTCACTCATTTCCCCAGCCTCTGCTAAGTCACAAAACTGGGATGGGCCCCAGCACTGTTCAGGCTAATAATATTTAGCTCTACCATGTGGCAAAGAAACATTTAAGAGATGCAAAGACATGTAATGCACTCAGCTAGGCTCTTCTGCCTGAGGGCAGAAGCAGGCAGACAAAGTCCATGTGCAGTTTAGACGGTTTTAAAATTTGTTTGGGGGTTGTTTTTTTCTCCAGGTCTGATACCCCCTTCACTCTGTCACTGGAGTCTCCAGCAAACCTGCTGGGATGGTGGCGATTATTTATTTTCACAGTGTGGCAATGAGCTGCAGCAGCAGTGCAGTCACAGGGCTCAGGCTTGGTTATTCACTCCCACCTACCCTAGTGCTCAAATGCATCTGCACTCCTGCATTTGAACCACTTTTTTTTAGACAGAAAAAATTCCTCATGGGTATTGCCTCATGGGACAGTGGCAATACTGCTACTTTGCACAGGCTCAGCTATGCAGGATTTTGTGCTGTCAGCCTTTGTATTCACAGTGCTCTGACTGCTGGCAGAGTCACTGGACAATGATAATTTGAGTCAAGGTCCTGAAAACCCTGAATCAAGGGATTATCCCTCCCTCATTGACACCCGGTTAATAAAATACTTAAACGTGCAAGGAGTTAAACAAGTGGTGAAATGCCTTCCTGATTAGAGATGGGCCACATCATATATCTAAGTGCCTTTTTGAATCAGAGCCTAATTCAGGAACTGAGAAGGCATTTTGGAGCATAGCGCAGTGGTTTCACGATAAACAGTTTGGGCAGCAGTATCATCCTTTTCCCTGTCTCTCCTTTTTTTTTTGTTCCTTCTGTTCTGTCACTTGCACTAGTGCAGTAACATTGTTCAGCCCTAATTCCCATACTGGTCCTGTAAAAAAAAAAAATCTATCTGATTATCTAGGCTGGAAGAAAGAGAATAGGACCATGCTCCAGAGGCCTGAAGTCCCTTGACCTTGTCTTCTCACAAAAGACTTTGCACAGTGAAACCATGACCCACAGCCCTTCCTAAATCTGGGCTTAATTTAAGCAGAGGCTTTGTAGAAGATCCCAAAAGGATCCCCATTACTCTGAAAAATCTTGACTCTATTTACTGCACCGTTTGGAGATTTTTTGGGGGTATAAATAGAATTATTTTTGTACCTGCATGTGTTCTCAACAGCTGCTGTTTAAACCTTAAGGCATCATACTTCACTTTTTAAGACTGTAACCACACGTGGAGCTTTTCATAGAGTAACTCTTTACTGTGTGTGTATTCAATAGTTTTGCTATTAGATAAGCAAAAAGAAGTCAAAGGCATGGAGCAGCCTACTGCATGGAGGAATTTCTGTATCGTTAAATAAACATGTATTAATGATAGGACATTGGCCTATTTGTGGTTTGGACTTTTAAAGTACATCTTACAGCACAGTTATACTTTCAGAATCTGCAAATTTCAGAATTTTGCTTGCAGAAAATACTACGATTTTACCTCAAGAGCTGGTTTGCTTAGCAGCTTTCTACAAATACCTCTAAATAATAGAAGTTAATCCACCTTATCCTAAATTGAGATATTAATTCAATTACACTTGTTAGTTCAGCTCTGGTCATGTCTGTATGTTGCCTGATTATGCTCAAGGAGAATTGAGATGTTCAGTGTTTGAAACAGATAAGCAACACAGTATTTTTAAGTACAAAAATTGAACAATAACAAAAGCAACAGCTCTCATCATGCCTCAGAATCCTAGTACCTAGTACCATTTAATATTTAATGTTTCATATTCTTTCTTAGTGCATTCAGATGGCCATAGAAGGCATGAATCACTCCTTTGGCATTGGCTGGAAAACTGTCAGTTTCCAGCAAATTAAGAAGAATTCAAATAAGTGCGACAAAAGAGATTTTATGTCTAGTAATGAGTTTTGAGTAGTCTGATCAGATATGCTTGTATTACGTAGCTACATTTTAAATGCAAAGCCTAGCCTGTCACATCTTCCTCACTCCTGCGCCCAGGCTCTTTTTCGTGCTCTGTATGGCCTAGCAGACAAGCAAAACGCTCATCTTCCAGAAATCAATTGATTTAAGGTAGTTAACTTTTCTCACACACAGGACTTCAATGTTTGTACATCAGGCTGAGTCTTGTCAAGAGCAAGAGAGGAAAATGGCAAAGAGGAAACCCTGAAACCTTAAAAGATGTATTTGCTGTATTTTCATCTCCCTGACGCAGTTTAAAGCTGCAGAGCTGACTCTGTGCTGCTCCAGACACTGAGCAGACCCTTACTCCAGGGTAAAGCAGATTTATTGTAACTTGTTTGTGTTTAACACATGGGCATACAACAGCACTGGGCAATATGGGCTACTGGATGATACAAGTCCTGTAATGCAGCTTTGGCAACATCCCCTTCTGCAAGACATTGAACAACCTAGAAACGAAGCATCAGGAGCAGTGACAGAGCTGATACATACGTATCAGAATGAGTTTATAATTATAATTTCATTTGAAGGATTCATTATTCCTGCAGCATTTCCTGCATTCACACTGCAGGTCATGTCCACTGGGGTGCATTATGTGTGCCTGTGTTTCACCACAGAGGCTGCAGAGTGGCAATGAGACTACAAAAAAAGAATGGGGAGGACAGCCTGTCTTTTCCCTTCTTCTTGAGGGTGTCCAAGGAATAAATGCATTTACTCTGGAAGATCATTTGAAAAGGTGGTCCAGAGAGGCAGGGTTAAGGTCACCCTGTATTCTGTGTTCCCAGCCAAGCTCTTTCAAATTAGCATCCAGAGAGAAAGTCAAATAAAACAGAGCTGTAATCATCTACACCTCTGTAGGTATGCTGTGCCTGTGGTGGAAATGGTGGCTGTGAACTGGAGAAGGGAAGCTTACAGGGCTGCAAGAAAAAGAAAAAGGCACTGTGTGTCTTTGGCCTGTACACACACAGGTGAGATGAATAGTGTCCCTAAATCCCTTTCTGATCAGGGCCACAGTTTGAAGCCAGACCTTATAAAACTCTACTACTCCTTCAGAAATTTGCTTCTGCAAAGACAGGGTCAAATATTTTGCCAATGTGAGCAACATTTCAGCCTACTCAGCCACGGCAATAATGAGGATCTAACACATGCTTTCACTTGAGAGATGCTTTGCTCTTGCTTAAACTCTGCATACTGCTTAACTGTTGCTTAACTCCAATTAAATTAAAAGCTTCCAAAGGGCAAAAAAACCTCTCAGTGTTTCTAATTTCACACTAGATCCTTTGTCCTTCCTTCAGGGTTTCCAACAAAGGAATGACATTTTAACAACTTTGCACATGGTAGAGGAGAAAACAAGGATGTGACTAAAATAGATTCCATTCTAAAGGCACCAGCTCCACAGGGCAAAGACCAAGCTCCCAAGGATGGACCAGGCTGACATTATTCATGGGCGTAACATTTCTACTTACTCCAGAAGCCTTCAGCTCAGCTAAGAAAGGAAAAAGCAGGGTGTCTTGCATTTTGAAGTCGTTTTGCTCCGAAGAGTAGAGATCACGCTCCTGCTTCACTGATCAATTTGAAATGATTCTCTGGAGGCCTTGTTAATAACACTTCAAAAATACGTGAAATTCGTTATATTGCATTCCTTGCCTTCGTCAGGCATCAGCTCACGGTTTCGCCAGGAAAGCAGCCCTGCGCAGCTGCACAGAGTTTGCTCCTTGAGACTGCCTTGAAGAATACAGTATGACTAAAATTTAACCAAGTGAACTGAAAAAAATGATAATGTTTTGGCCTGCCTTGCTGAGTATGTGCTAGTAACACTACACAGTGCAGGTGTGAGCAGACAATACGCTTCCCTCTCTGAACTAGCCTGCTTAAGAAGTGCTAGTGTTATTCCAACAGTGACTATTAGGGTTAGACATGGGCTAATTAAAAACCTATGCAGCTGGGGTCTCGTCAGCATTAATAATTACTTGTATCTGTTTCCACTACCTTCCACCCCCCACCTCTATCTTCTTTCCTCCTCTTAAAAAAAAAAAAGAAGAAAAAAAGAAAAAAAAAAGTCTGTGCATGTATGTAATTACAGGAAACATTATGCATTATTAATGTGGCTGCAGCAGACAGAAAGTTCAGGTTTACTGCTTACCAGTGTAGAGGTAAGTTGTAGCTACTGACAACAGTCAGCTTGCCCATGCATTAGATAATGAGAGAGTCTCCAAGAGTCCCAGCTGAAGAGGATAAATAATACCACCAGTTATTTGGAAAAGCACGGAAGCTGGAAGGAATGCTGTGTCTGAATCTACCACTGAGATGGACAACCATGGACAACCTGTAAGAATTATTCCAGGAACAATTAACTTGCAACAATAAGGTTGTGCATTTTCTTTGATCCATGAATGTGATTATGTTCAAAAGCAATTACACAAGCTGGAAGTCTCCAGAGTCCAGGCAGAGAGGAAACAGGTACATATAGTACCACGAGATGAAGCACCCCAAATAAAGAGTTTTACCAAGCCTTTTTCCAACCAAGACAACAGTGTTCACAGTGAGCTAGAAACAGTATGCACATATGTCCTGTGATTTCAAGGAATATCAGACAGCTCAGGCCAGAAGTGCTCATTTCCTGGCACACCAAATAAAGACCTATGATTACAGACATGTATCTGTCAAACTGGTATCTGTACATTAATGCTGAAGAAATGCCTTTCAGATTTCACTTTCTGTTACTCTACAACATATTATGCTGCACAGAATATGGATGGAGAGCCAGAACTCCTGAAATGAAGGCTTAGAACAGCAGAAACATACTGCGTGACTTGAACAAGTAATAAAGTTACGGATTAGATACACGGATTAAAGTCACAGACACTAATTCAGACCTGCTTCCCCAGCAGGATGCCTTTGAGCAGTTTCAACCTGAGTCACAATTTCTTTTTTCCCCTCCTCAAGGGGTTCCTTTTTTCATACAAAATTTGTTACTGCTCTTGATAAAGTGCCTAAAATGTAAAAATTGTAAAAAGCAGCAAGGAGCTGTCCTAAAGCTGAAGGGTCAGAAGCTTCTCCCACAGACGTATCTCACAGATTTCAGGGATCTGCCAAAAAACCTCAAGAAGACTCCCTTCCCAGTAGGTCAAAGGGGAGGACCCCTGTTTGCATCCAGAACCAAAGGCCTCGCTAGAGTGAAATTTGACACGTGCGCAGTGGTAAAGCTTTGTTATCCCAGATCACCTGCACGTTACTGAACAAGTGTTGCAAAGGATTGTCACAACACCTACCGCTTGGGCTGTGGTCCCTCACCTCACCCTGCTGTCCACAAGTGCCTCCCTAGTGACTTCTTGCCACGTGTTTATTCTTCCCACGATGGGAACAGTCGGGCACAATGGCGATTAGGGTACAAAACACTGCAGCCCTGCCTTTGTAGATGACTTTCTCTGCTTTGAGTGGCAACAGTTAATTACAACCTTTTCAGCTACCCACGGCCATTGACTATTTCTGTACTGAAGACAGGCTTTTTAATACCACTGTGGGGAACTGTGCTCAGATGACAGAGAAATCCTTTGGTAATTATTTGGGCTAATCCTATTAGGAAAGAAAGGCTTTCAATTGCTAAAGCAACAAAAAAACCTTTCAGAGAAGGAGCCCACCACTTCAAATTAAATCAACATGCCCGTCCAGTCCAGGATAGCCTGATTATTATTGTACATAAAAAAAACTGTGTTAACTGAAATGAAAAAAATATTTAGCATTTTAAGAATTTTATTTAAAAAATTTTAAAATGCATTTGAAATACCTACAAATTCAAAATACACCACACTGCTTCCCTGCGTGTATTTTATTTGCACTTTACTAGTCCACAGTTCTGCTTGTATATTTTCCAAGTAAGAGTAAGACTTTTACAGAATGGCATAATTTTGTAAGGATTTTGCTTAGGCTCCAAATTTATGCTACATTTTATGTTCCCCAGGTTTTGTTTTATTTTAATGCTGTGGTAGCATGACAATGGTAGAATTAACTCTTTCATGTGCTCATCAGAAATTCAACTGGAGTGTTTAAAATGACAGTAACTTGATTTATTGAGCAGTAAGAGGAATTATTCTTCTATGGCTACCAGCCAAACAAGCAATCTTTTAATAAGACATGTGCAGTCACTGCATTTCCTTTATGAGTGAGGAAAAAAAAAAGAAGCCAGTTTAAAAAAAAAAATGTACTCAGGCACTTAAAGTGGACCTAACTTAGTATACAGGCACATCCAATCACGTGGCCTTGGGCATTTTCATTTGCCTTCTCACACCTGCATCTGTACGTGTGTCTCCTCCATCCCCTACCCTAGAGGGTTCTGGATGAACCAGGATGCTGCTCAGATCCTTCTGCCAGGACAGACTTCACTCAAGGTGTTAATAAAAGCTTTTTGTTTTATTTTAAAATAACCTGACATGGCTACCCTTTTTTCTCCCAGGGGCGTTTTCCTTCTCTCCTGAGAGCACTTTTAACACTGGCACTACAGACTGTTTTAGGAAGAACTTCCAAGTCCCTCTTGCTGAAGAAAATCTCCAAATTTGCAGGAAACAATGATACATTTTTTACATCAGAGAGGTGAATGTCACTGAAGGTTTTTTTGAAGACTTCATGGACAGAGCAGAGACATGGTGAACACTCTCACAGAAAAATAGTAGGTGCATTTAGATGATCGTAGTTTAATGCTTGCTTTCTTTTTTTTTTNTTTTTCCCTCCATATAACTTGGAGGAAGTGCCTCAAAGGCAGGATCTAGGATCTAGGAGGTGGACAGACATGGAGACAACTTCCCATGCTCCATCTACATCACGCTGGCTGTCTGCCTGACTTCCCACTCAGCACACGATCACGGAACAATCTTTGGTAATGGTTTGGATTAATCCCCATAGGAAATAATTTCAGTTTTGAGGCATCTAAAGCCTTTCTGGGCATTCACTGGGGTTTCTGCATTTGCATTTCAGAATTAACGGGTTGGTCTCTCTGGAGCCAACAGTTAGTTTTGGATGCCCAGCCTGCAACACACATTCATACAAGTCCTAAGGCATGTGCTTAAGGCTGCTCAGGAAATTTTTCCTCTGACCAGTGTCTTGTTAACATCCAATTGCTAGGCAGTCTTTTTTGAGCAGAAGAATGTGTCCTTGTGACTGTTGTCCCTGTGATACATTTTTGCATTTGCAGATGTACAACCTCCCTCAAGCTAGAAAAAATCTAAGCAGGATTGCATATCTGTTAAAGACTCTGGGAAAGAAAGACTGATGCCTGACCAGCAACACCAGTTGTGTTTACCCTGAGCATGAGTGTGAAAATGCAGGAGAAAGAGGCAGATGCTTTGTGGGACCTCTCTCCATTTATTTAGCAAATATACAAGTAACTGCAAGACTTCTTTACAGCCTTTCACATAAGGAAAACACAGCAAAATATTTTTGTAAGTTGAAGGAAATATTTTCGTAAGTGGTGAGAGAATGTGAGAATATCTATTAAAAGCTACGGTCATCTCAAAAGTACATTGCTGCTGTCAGTAATTAATGCATGAGTTATAAAACTCAAGTAACTAATTTTAAGCCTGTCTTCTTTTGTAGAGCTATCTTCCTAGCTGAGATAAAATACATTGTTTAGTGAATCGATCCCTTTCCCCTTCCCCATAAACATCCCTATTTAAACATCTACATTTTCTCGTAGTAACATTATGTATTGTGTCTGAAATTGACATGATCATGGAAATTCCCAAAGGAATCTGGAGCACAGCTCATGTTGCTCTTGCTGCACAGGAAATGCAACCATTCTTACTCATCCTTCCTCTATAATGAAGAGTCAGATTCATTGTCTTGCTGTGCTGAGGAGGAAATTGCTGCATAATCTCCTTTCACAGCTAGACAATCCCCTCTTTCCAAAGCAGGCTAAGCATGCAAATTCTCCAGACATATTTGATGAATTTCTAATCACAGTGGGTGAAACGACAGGGCGAAGGCGAGTGTCAGTGACAGAAGCCTTGTGCTAATTCCCTGCTGAAGACATTGTTTTCCTTGTACATTCACCCACATATTAATTGTGGGTGATACACATTAATTGTATCTGTTCTGGGACAAATAAACCATGATCAGGTCAAGCTGTGGCCAGTCTTAAGATCAATTAGAAGTCCTGAAAAGACTGACACATGGCTATTTCTCAGCACTTTACATGGACTGTAAAATGAGACCCCCAAGGTCTTCCAGCTTATGATCTTACATCACCAGGGTAGTGAAAGGAGTGCCTTCCGACAGTCAGGATGTTCTCCTCCATCTCTTGAGCTAAGAGAAGAACCTTTGTGGGCTGTGAGAAGCAGGCCAAATTACGCCTCTACAGCCTGTCAGGTGTTTTTGCAGTCCTCTGTAATTAGATTTTCCTGTATGGGAAACAGACACATTTCTTTTTTCCCAGTGGGAATAGAAAAGAAAAAAATATCTGCCATGGAGAGGCACCTGTTTGCTTAGGCTCCATTCAAGTAGAGTTCTTAGATAAATTTTGAGAAAAGATTTGATAGTTGCATGGAAAATAGGAACGTTCCTGCACTAACAAAACCAAATCCTTCTTATGCACTAGTAAACCTCATGCTGTAGCATATATGTCAATAGTTAAGCACAGGAGGGCAAGGATGACATTTTCTAGGTAATGAAACAAGTCCATGGTTTTCCATGAGGACTGTTTTTGCACCTTTCTCTGTTTTTGGCCTTGCCCACAGATAGTGGACTATAATCAGTGAAGTGCAGACATAAAAATTGTTGAGACCAAACGAGGTTACAGAAAGTAATACAAACAAGATTACAGAATAGACAAGACACCCCATAAATCTAACTAGAGAAAAATAGGATCCAGAAAGATCGAGTTCTCTCTCACGGTTACAGCATGGGAGAAAACTCATTTAGCAGAGGCATCATCTTTTTGTTGTTCCTTTCCCTCACAAATCCCTGAGGCAGCAATTGCTACCTGTGCCTGAGACAAGAACACAGGGCTTGGTGGGCACTGGGGCTGGCCAGCCTGCCTGCTGATGCATGTCTCTGGCTGTTCTGCTTCCCCACCACCTGTGAGCATGGCCTGGCAGCAGAAATTCTGCCCAGCATCAAACGCTGCTTTCCAGGACAGGTCAGCTACCCTTTCTGTCTGTGGCCAGGTAGAGGAGGTTAGAGCAGCATGACTGCTTCACGTGTGGTCAATCTGACTGGCTGACAGCTGAGACTTGTGTTCAAGATATTTCAGTTTTGGCAGGTGGCAATGTGTGCAGACTGTGCTCAAAATTATTTGCAACAACTATCTCCTGCAGAGCTACTGAGGGTCAAGACAAGATCATGACTAGGACTGAGGAGAAACAGTCCTCAAAGATCAGGAAAGCATGCAGAGCTCTTTAAAAACTCACAGGACTCTTATTAGTCAGTGTTCCTCACAAATGCTGTAATGTACCTTGTCACACTGACAATTTCTTGCAATAATAAAAGGGGAGATGCCAAGAATACAGCAGTGTCTAAGAAGTGAGCGATGAGATCTGCTTGAGACAGAGGCTAAACAGAAATGCCAGATAATACTACCATGCTTTCCTCTCCTTTCTGCTCAGATTATCTTTTCCTGTGCTCCACCACCCCTTCAGTACTAGGATACAGCAGGTGAACGCTAGAGCAGCAGGTCTAAACAAGTGATAACCAGTTCTCTGCTTGCCTCCCATTTCAGAGTTAACTGATGCCCATTTCTTCTTAAAGAGCTTCTTTAAGAATTCTTTTCTTCCTTAAGGGATTCTCAAAATTTTCAGCAATTATGTGTGAATCATCAGCACTGGCTAATGTGTTTCTACTAGAGCTACTCATGCCACATTGTGTTCTGAAAATGAGATAAGTAAAAATATTTGACTCTCTCTTTTTTTTTTCCTCCATCCAGAGAAAATTCTTCATCCACTACTTCGCACATGATGCTCTTGGGTTATTGTGAATGTCAATCTCATATTTTACAAGATATTTACAGATAATGAAAGCTATTCCTCAGGATGAAACAACATCCCCAGGAACAGATTCTTATCAAATTAAAAGGAAAGAATCCCTCCCCTGTACACAGCCTTCCTTACTGACCATCTGCTAATAGTGCCCATGTGTGTATGAAATTCATTTGCACATTTAAATTGAAAAGCTCCATTTGCTAAGCCTGCCTATAACTGTGCTCTCTTGCTGGGGTGAATATTAGGTCTCTGATGTATGCATATTATCCAGTGAACATATAATTGCAAATGAAATCCACATCTAATTATCTAGAGTTTTACTGCATATTTGCTACATATAACTCAAGCAGTAAGTACAACAGTACATTAGCTCTCCAGGTGTCCATTTGGCTGGAAGAATTAGTGGGGTACTGGCATTTAACTCCTGACCTTGAATGTGTAATTCAGTCATGGTGTTGCTGCCAGCATGAGAGGTCACTTACACACTTGTTGCAGGATACAGATATTGGGGTAAGACACCAAGAATCCTCTCCATCTGACAGAAACATGCAATTGGACAGGTTAAGGTAAACGGTCCCTAACCCATGTCTAATTTCCTCCTGCCTGACTCCAGGAAGGAATTTCATCAGTGAAAGGGCCAAATACACTGGCTGATCACATATGGAGAGGATTTCAGACTTGTGTTACCTCCCATGATGCCTGGGATTGACCTGCCACTCTCAGTGATCACAGCTACACTGGCATGACAACTAGTCCACTAAAAAAGATACAGAATCTGTGTATCTGAATTCACAGCATTCCTTCCCTGGATCTGTCTTAACCTGCTCCCTCCAAAGTGAGAAATATTTAAACGAGTTACAAGGATGTACTCTGCAGATGCAGCTTGCCTAGTAGCCAAGAACAGCATCTGATTCAGAGCTCATTACACCAGGGATCTGAAGCACCAGTTCTTCATCAAGACAGATCGACATGCATTTGAATGAGCCGCATCACTGCTCAAGGCAACTCTTCATCCTTCCTGCAAGATTAGTGTTTAAGATTCTTCTGGCCTCTCACAGTCTCTGAGACAACTGTTATGCTACTGTCTGTCAAGTATTAGTTGCCACTGTGTCAGCTAATGGATTTTGTGTAGATCATTAAAATATTCAAGAACTATGCATAGCCTGCAGCTTGTTTTAAGCCAAATATTTCCCCAGTGGGAAATGGAAAGAAAGAGCCATTCCAGGGAAATAATAAAAGTCATCCTAACAGTATAAAAAGTACAGTGCAAGATTAGACTCCAGTCCTATTTCACTGTGTGCCCTGTGGAATCACTCCATGTTTGTATTGTTTTAAATAACATAAAATATTAAGGAATGCAAAACAATCAATGCAAGTTTTGGACTTTCTCAGAATGGAAAAAGGCAGGGGGGTGGCATTTAATCAGGCGAAAGCACCAGACATTTAAACCTACTGTTCTCTCAGAACAATAACTAAACTGTTGAACTAATGGCCCATGGCACTGGATGTCAGTGTTTGAAAGCTTACAACAGAATTTTAGCTACAACTGAAGGAACATTCTCAGTTACTATATATAAAGCCACAGACATTTCAAACAAATAAAAGCATCACATGTGGTTAGATCACTTCTAATTTGAGAAGATTAGAAAAAGCTTTCTGCCACTGGCAGTTTGTGCCACAACTGGCACCAGTAGATCAAATGAGTAGTTTTCTACAATGCAGGTAGCTGTGGCTTTCACACCTGGCTATCTGCCTGCAAGACAGACATTATTGAAAAATGCCCTAATATTTCTTCCCTGGAGTATGGCTTATACTTTTCTTTTAGAAACCAACTTTTGCAGTAATATTCCTCATCAAACCTGCTGACATTTTGGAAAACTCATCTCAATACCTGTCAGACACTTGACTGTGGTATTAAGAATCATGTTTTGGATCATTGTGAATATTATCAGAAAGGTATCAGTAATAGAGTTCAGATTCCACTTCATAAACCTCAGAAAAATAATGACTACATTAAACTCTGAAAGGCTCTAACCACCCATGTATAAATAGTAAACTTTTAGATAACCTCAGTGGCACATGGTATTTGTAAAAGCTTTAGGCGGCTGAGCTGTGTCCAGTCAAATCCTTCCTTATTCAACGTCAATTCTGAACACTTACAGCTCTGGAGCAAAGAGCTTTTCTGTGTTGAATAAATGAAACAGAAACAAATGGACAAACAAACAAACAAACGGATCCAAGTGCTCAGGGTTGGGAAGGCAGTTGTCTCCTCTGGTGGCGTGGTCTGTAGTCCTGTAGGTGTTACTGCACATCTGTTGAAGAGCAGTGACCATGGCTGCTGAAGTTGGGAGGGCTGGGATGTAATGCCAGTTGCTTTTTGCCCCACAAGAACACGGTAATCGGGAAGAGTGGGGTGGGATAGGCAGCCTGACTGCTCAGATGTTCCAACATTGCTCAGTAGTAAAGAGGACAGATAATGCTCCCAGTCCAAGGGCGAGCATGGCTAGGCTACATCTGCATCACACACCACTTCACTGTGGCTCTGATCTTCATTAAAAATCATTTACTTGTGTCTTCTTCCAGTTCTCAGTGTCTAAATTGTGGAAAGGGTGAGTATCGGCCCATCCAAGTGGTGTTTTCATGGCATTACCACAGCTTTCTGATTAATTCCCTCTGGCACAGTCAAGGACACCTGAGAGTCTTTGAGAGTTGCAGTGTCTGTTGGGATGATATGGGAGAACTGCTCAGAGCGAAGGGAGCGGGGCTGGGAGGGTGGTACCCATACTGCCTCCTGGTAAAGGTCTCAGTGCACTTAATCCTTCATATTGTACTTAGGTGTCTTGAAAATCAGTAGCTGGCATGGCCCGAAATGACACAAGAAAGTGTAGTAATTATGAAATGGGCAAACTCTGCTCTAGCACGCCATCCCGCTCCTCAGCCTCACTCCACATAGCACCCTAAGTTTACCCTTTATGATCATCATAAATTAGAAATGACCCATGCTATTTTAGCTTGCAACAGAATTGATATAATTTGGAAATTGGAAGGCTACGAAGAAGTTTCCTCTCTTGTAAAAAGCAGATCCCTGTAGAAGGGAGGATTTGGAATTATTTTACCAAAGGATCTCAGACAGCTGGATACTGTGATTAATATAAACTACCAGTAAGTCCTATGAGCTCTGTATATCCATAATGAGGTAGAAATGACTAGAATGAGGAGTGGGCAGTCAGGGAAAGAAAATCTCATGAGGAAATGCAAGAGCCTTTATATACATATATAGTCACTGAAAGAAACAGTTGCTCCAGGGCATAGCTTTCTTTCCAAAAAACACAGAGTGGGTGTTTTGTGATACTTGCCAGCTGCAGCAGATGCAACTCAAAGTTACTGACTAGCTGGCTACTGCTAAATATTTAGGAAGATGCAAACCTAGAAGGAAGAAAACACTGTAAAAGGTTGCTCTTTAATTGCTGCAATGACTACAGCGATTCCTTCTCCTTGCTGTACAGGGGGAAAATGTCAAGAACAGCAGAAACCATTAAGAACCTCCGGGAACATTTTGATAATGAAAGTCACAGGAGATACAACTTTCCCATTTTGCATCCAATTAGAAGAGGTTACCAAAAGGCAATTTAGAAGAGATGTGGACATGAAGGATAGGATAATAATTTCTTCCCGAGGGCTTAGCTTGGCTCCCACTACACTATTACAATACTGCTAGGATAGGAATGTGAAAGAAGAGCATTGCTTTTAATTTACCTGATAGAAACTGCTATAGTCTAAATTGAGTCTCAGCCATAGAGTGCCACTGTGTTTGTGAGGAAGCTAATGAGGGTTAAACACAGTGATGTAAACACAGTGATGGTTTTCAAAGCCATGCATCTACGGAAAGTTCACATTTATGTGTTCAGTACTCTGCCTATAGCTATTGAAATACCATTTCTGTGAGGCAGCTTACATTTTTTAAAAGTAAATAGTGATTTATCAAGGGGTTATTCTTGAGTAAATGGAAACACTCAAAGCCATACACTTTGCAAGTTACTCTGAAAAGTAATTCTGGAAAGTAACGGCTTACTGTTCTGTTCCTCTTCTATCTACCACTATGTTATTCTTTGTTCCCTCTCTCCCTTTGTTGTCCCTAGACAACACCATCTCCCTTTTTGGTTGACCAGAACTGTCCAAATTTTAAGCTCATCATAAAAACAAAGCAATTGATCCAGGCTCTTGACTCCTTTGTATTTCATTAAATTTGTGTTTCTGCTTCATCACAGACCTCCACTGCCAGACCATGAACTTGGAACAACCCTTCATGGACCAGGGCCCTGCTATGCCATAAGGTGTCTGTTTACAGCTGATGCAGCCTAAGATCCCCCACTGGAAGAACGTGGACCAGAAAGCCCAGAACGCACCATCTAAGAAAGCCTGCTCTGTCAGAGGGAGCCCAAAAAGCCTTTGGGCATGACAGAGTAACTCAGATTTGGTAACTTGAATTTCCTTTGGGATTTTTCTCTCTGTTGGATCTTTCCCTCCGAAGCTGAAGCAAGACTAACTCCACCTCTTAAAACAAGAAAGTGAGCTGTCATCCCGTCTTTCTAAGGACAGAAGGGTCTCCTGAAGAGCACAAAGGAACTTGCATTGCTAGTCTCTCCTGGGGTTAATACAATAGAGTGCCTCAGGGTGAACTCTCTTTGGGGGCAGTAGATGGAAGTTAAGGATATGGACAGAATATGCAGACTATAGGGGTAAGTTGGGAACTGCCTATTGTATTAAAATACAAATATTGTTGGGTACCCATGCACATAATTTTCGTTGGTTGAGAGTATCCTTTTTTTATACTTGTTCTGAGCTCTTTGTCTCCCATGTGCCTTCCTACAAAGCACTGAAAAGTCTTGATTTTAGCATGGATAATGACACGAAAGAGATGCATGTTTCTGTCAAGGTTACATGTTCCATTTTGTTCACAGATCTCTGCCCTGCTGGCACGACTGCCTGTCGTGTACCTTTACTCAGTAACAACTACCCTGATGCCTCAGAAGAGGGAAGATTTTAAGAAAGCTGATCCACTACCACAAAGTATGTTCACAGTTGCTACCCAGAAAGGGTATAGCCAGGAGGAACAGGAGTCCTTGAGAACCTTGTTTTGTCACAGTGACAATACCAGGGACTTCCTCGGAAGACACAGTAACCAAACAACCACAGTCAAAACACCAACACATCCCTGTGCTATAAGCTTGTGTCCTGCAGTACAGCACAGGCTATGCTGGCACATCAGAAAGATGCTCATTTTGGTCTCAAGTGGTGAGACCAAAGTAGTGTAGTATGTGTCATTTCAGCAAAGTATGAAGAAGAACTCAGAAAGACACCAAATAATGCTCTCCGAGGAAAGAATTTGCCTTGATCTGACCTGGTGGGAAGAACTTCAGAGAAACCAGGCCTTATGAGCAGACTGTTGAAGATTAATTCCCGTATGACTCCCAAGGTCTCAGAAGCAGAAGTCCAGACATACCCAGGGCTCCTGAGGAAAGCTAGGGGAGCCCACTTTCTCCAGCTGAGGCATCAATTGACAATGTGACTTTTGGAGAGCTACCTTGGTGTGCAGGGCTCCCCCACTCCATCCCTAAGGATGCACACAGTCTTTAAAAATCCTTTTGCTGAAGGATGGGAGGAGTTTCTGGAGTAAGAACCTTGGAGAAGACATGATCCTCAACACGTTGAAGGCAATGGGAGGTGGGCTTGGGAAATGCCTTCAGAAATACTACGAACAACAGAAACCTATGAAGTAGATTTTGTGACTTGTATTCCACCAGAGTAGACTTTGATAACCCTTTTTGTGGTGCAATTCATGACCTCAGGAAAGCACATCTTGAAATAAAGAGACACAAACCATTGCCTTCACACTTACATGTATATCCTTTATAAACCTGTGCATGTATGTATATTTATACATAAACCACAATTGCCTCATTATATACAAATGCTAGGGCAAGTGCCAGTCTTACAGATTTATTCTTACATGCACAAATATATAGCAAGCTAAAACCAATGTCCTTAAAACCCTTCCACTCTGGCAGCTGTATTTAAGCCATACAAACAGTTGCACTTATTCCTTTGTGACTGTTATGTCAGCTTCTTCCAATTTTAGCACTGCTAAACTTTACACCCATCATTGCCTTTCACCTCTCTGACCTCCTTGAAGGAAAAAAAAAGAAAATAAACCCCAGCATGGAAAAGAATTGACTTTACACTAGTGGTGTTGTCTCTGACATTTGACATGTAAGAATTTCCCAGTGGAGAGGCCTATCCCAGTGGAGGTTCTCAGTGACAACCCAAGCTCTCCTTCAGAGCAAGACTATGGAACCAAGAATGCAACTGCAGAAAACTCTGCAAGATTAAGTGGTTTGGGAGAAGGCATTTAATGCCACACTATCTTTAGACTGGGAGTCATACAAAAGATTGAAAGCCATGTCTCTGGGAGATGTTACCCATTTCCATGAGTTTGCCTTATCTTTGAAATATAACTGCAGGAAACACGGTTTGTCATGCCAGATGAAATCATAAAGGTATTGAAATCACCACTTCGTTGCCCACTGTCATTGGTGCCCACCAAGGAGAATGAAACTGGAACATACTGCACACTGTGGTACGTTATAACAAAGGATTGACACGTCTTCACCCCTGCTCTTTCGTTAGGCTTTCACTAACTAGGAGGTTTAAACTCATTTTACATTAAACAAGAACTAGTTATCTGACCCTGCCCTTACTCACTCACTGTATCCTTACAACAAAGCAAAGTATTCTCTCCAGAGACCATTATTCAGAGAAATAAACCCACTGAAATGATAAAGCAAAAGGCATGAGGTGGTACAGTGTTGTCCTTTGTCCCACCAGGGCATCAAGTGTATGGCTTTCCTGGAGAAGCAGCCTTTCAATCCAAGGCAGAGATGAATTAAATGCTGATAGCTGAAGATGTCAGACTAATTTTTTATAAGAGCAAGAGCTGGGAGTCCTGCTGTGCTAGCATAACTGCAACCTGAGTAATTGCCATCACACCTGAATTCCTTCAGCTTTATAAATTGGTTCCAATAGTCTCCTCTTACCATCCTGTCCCAAATGACTTTACTCAGTTAGTTACTATCTCATAAAAAAATTCTGCTTTTTCACCCCGAAATAGCTGCATTTCAGAAGCTTCTGAGGTGCAACCAGTGTATTTAAATTTTATGACAAAACAACAGAAGTTTTTTGAGATAAAAGAAGTTGAACATGTGTTCAATGATTAGGCATTATCCACTAATTTTTTCTGATCCTTATACTGTGTGGCAGCACTGTCAATCATACTATCATCTTTGTCTCTCAGCTGAAGAAGGAATGTTAGAAATTAACATCTGTCAAACTCAGAATAAAATGAAACCAAACAAATCAGAGTAAATGGAATGAATGCAGAAAAAAAAAATACTATATCTCACTATACTGCAAGATACCTCGTCATCAAATCATGCTGTATGCTAAAGGAACTGCAATTCACACAGACCTCAGTAAGCAGGAAAGACTCCATCTGTCTCTCCTTGATTCCACAAGTTTCTGCCACACATCAAAGACAAGTGCACTCCTGTTGGTAGGTAGGTGCCTGTGCATGAGCACCATTAAAAAAAATGAAATAAGAAAATATAAACAAACCTCCAAAAATCAGATAGCAGGAAGACTTAAATGGCCTAAGGACTTGATGCAAATCAAGATTACCCTTTAAAAAATTGCTTGAAATACTAACAAAATCAAAAGGTCTTCTCACATTTGGGTAAGTATTCTGAAGGCAGAAGAAAAAGCCACATAAAAAATCATTTGGTATCATTTGGGGTCCAAGCTCTCTGTCTACCAGAAGTGCTGATTCATGTTTGTATGAGTTTTAGAAAATTCATGTTTTTTGAAAGGGGACTTCTGTCAGGCATAGCATAAATAAATACAGGGAGAGGGATTGGGTTCACTTTAGGAGACAAAGTAAAGCAGAATTTAGCAGAAACTTAACTTGCTTTTTAAGATTTTAGAATAGAGATGATTTTTTGGCCAGGCTGCTTGCTTTGTATATGCAAAAATGTTCCTGTTAAAAATACTCTGTAAACCAATGACCCTAATGTCATGCCATAGAAGGTTTTATTGCTCAGCATGGACCATTTTTATCAAAGCAATTCAGTATTGCACTTAAGAAAATGTGACAGGCAAAAAGTCTTTGCATGCTTCCTTTCTATGTGCCGTATCTGGTCATAATTTAATATACGTGTTGGAATCTCTTACTGCATGATGAGAAGATGAAGTGTTAGGGAACTGCCTTGCTGTGCCAGGCTTGGAGCTTGTAAGTTAATAACTCCAGCGAGGAAAGATAAGCAATCCACACTGGCACATTTCTTACCCAATTAGTCTTTCCTTTTAAAATTTCTGTGCAGGTTTTAGAGGCCAACATGAGAGTCTGTAGGAAAACAAGTTTAAAGTAATCTGTGGTGCAGACGACCAGCACTGGGTCTTTCTCTCCAGGAAAAAGCGACACAAACTCATTCTATATTCCTCTGAAAAAGAAGCCACAGGCAAGGTGGAATCAGCCTCCCACCTGTTCTTTATCCATATTCTTGCCTCCAGCTGGCCACCACATCAACCTGCTAGAGAGTGGGCAGGAGGAAGCATGCTGCAGAGAATTTGCTCCAGGCACATCCAGGGCCAAGGCTGCCAGCTCACCACCCCACACAAGCTGACACATCTGAACTGAGAATCCCTGTGTAGGACAATCACATCTGAGACATGCAGACTACACGCCCTGGCTCTCTGCTGGGGGAAGTGCCTCCACAGACATTTTAGGGAGAAGCTCTTAGTAGACAGCACAAACAAGTATGAGGGTAATGCTGCAAGGTGCATCTAAGCAAAATGCTCCCATTTGACACATACTCCCACAGGCTCTGCCACTGTGCAGCCTCCTCATTTCCTACTGTATTAAATGCTCAGCTTTTGATCCAGTTTAGCTCTCAGAGCATGGGTTTCCAGACTGATGTTGTCCATAGAAACCGTAAGCTTGGGTGGAGAACCATTCCTGGTCTGTCCACCCCTACTGGGCTGTCCGTGGTTCCCACACAACAGGAATCATGGTAATTGTAAACAGCCTGCATCCCATCAATTCCCTTCTCCCTTTCTGCACCATACAAATGTTCCTGCACAATGCCTCCACCAGAAGCCTGTGTGCAGTGCTGATGATTTTAGCCCAGGAAACATGATTGCTTTGGAATTTCTTTCCATGTATATTGCAACTTACAATGTAAGAATGTAAGTTTTGGGAACAATTTTTTAAGGAAAAGGAAAACTGCCATATGTATTCTATTGGGGTGAGAAGCCAAGATTCCTTCAACAAGTCCCAGGAGAGCAAAATGACCACCACATTTTCATTCTCTAGTCTTGAATACAGGGTTGACTGAACCCTTAATTGCAAGGCATTACGGTGAAGTCTCAGATTAAGTTTTTCCACTTCAGCTTCTGAGAAGAAGAAAGTCATAGGGTCATAAGGCACTTGTCAGAGTATGGCAGTCCTGGGAAACAAGGGGTAGAAAAATGTCTTCCATTCCCAAATCTGCTAATGTGATTAAGAATGGCCTCTGCAGTCCTTGGGAGTGAGAGCACACAGGGCTCTAACTGCTGGTGGTTTGTTCACTTCTTTCAGCAGGAAAAAACCTATCACAGAGAGCTTCACTGCGAAGGAAAATGAAAGTTGTAACCTAGGGCATAGAGCGGTAAGACAAGGGAAATGGCTTTAAACTGGAAGAGGGTAGGTTTAGATTAGATATCAGGAAGGAATTCTCTGCTGTGAGAGCAATGAGGCACTGGCGCAGGTTGCCCAGAGAGATTGTGGATGCTCCATCCCTGGCAGGGTTCAAGGCCAGGCTGGATGGGGCTTGGAGCACCTGGTCTGGTGGCAGGTGTCCCTCTCTGTGGCAAAAAGGTTGGAACCAGATGATCTTTAAGATCCTTTCCAACCCCAAATTCTATGATTCTGTGATTACACAGCACAAAATAAATATATATGAATCAATCTTCGGGCTGGGGTGGAAGAGAAGGTGGGAAATATTTCTACCTGTTAGGGGCAACATTAACAACCAGTGTCAAAAAGTCTCACACTATGAAACAGGACAAAAAAGCATGAATATCCTTAATTCTCCCTTGGATTACTGACCCTTCAATCAGATCATCAGTCCTTTATGTGAAGCTCAGAATGCCTAGTGGCTGTTCTTTCTCCTTTATTTAAGAACAGAGGTCCACACTCTCAAACTGGACTTTTTTGAGAAGGGTAGGAATATGGACATGTAAAAGGGTAGGGATTGGATTCAGGTTTGGGATGTCAGTTGTGGAGTGTCTTACAGAGACAGGATTTTTTTTTTAAACTTCTCCCTCTCTGAATATCTTTCACTGAAACTCCAAAATAAGCAAAGCATGACACATGTCTGTTCTCTTTTGAAAGCCCTAGGGGAGAGAACCTACTGAATCACTCTGCTGTTTTCAGGTCTTTCCCAGTGTTTGGCCAACAGTGACAGTGCTGGTATGTTCTCTAAACATCTGCTATTGTCTGAGAAGTGGAAGGAAACAGGTTATTTTATCTCCTGTGGCTGTTACAAGATTGACAGTGACAAGTGTGAAATGGACATGTCCCACTGAAATTCAGAAAAGAAAAGCCCTAAGGAACTTTAGAATAAGTACGTGGACTCAATTTCCTCATCGCTCTGTAGTGTGAGTAGACATTCACATCTGTTAGCAATAAACATTGGCTCCCTCCTGCTTTTCCTACCCAGCACAGGCAGCAATATCCAGTACTGCCTTCTCGCCTCCATTACTTATTTTAGTGACTTGAATAGTACTAATTCCAGTATACATTATTGCTTCTGAGAACAGAACAGAGAGGATTTACTGTTTTAAATTGCTCCAGAAATTACACCTGCCTACACTGCTGATAGGCATCAAGGGGAAAAGGAGGCCAAAAACCAACTTTTCTCACCTTGCTGGCAGAAAGCTTTTAAAATAACCTATCAAATTTCTCTAATTCTTTCAACATACACTTGAAAATGATCAGACTAGTAGTTGAGAAGAAAATCTAGAAAAATCCAGAGATACGGCTTTGACATTTCCTCCTGGTGCTGCTACAGTAGCTATAAGATGTGAGTTAAAGGCATTCATGTATGGTTTTTTTATAAAGCACACACCACATTTTACAGCAACACTGGAACTGTCAGGGTGGATTGTACCTACCTCACCTGCCATCCTGTTCCTAGCAGCTGGCAGCACTTACTGCTTTAGGGCAAGATGAATACCCTACCTCCCACAACCCAGTGACTTTGATTGTGTGAAGGGGGCTTCCAGACTGCTCCAAGACAGGCTGATAGATGGTGGATTTGGGTCTAGCTGGCAGGCTCTTCCTAATGGTTCTCAAGGTTAAAATTGTATAGGATTATAGCTGTAATGCATGCTTCCCTGGGAAGCATCACTACTGAGGAATAAAAGAGTCCCTTTCCCCACTGGTACCCCTGCAGCTCCCAGTGTGCTCCTGAGATAAGCAGAGAAACAATCTCTCTTTCCTGGGAAAGAACCATTTCTGGCTCTCTGTCCCAGCTGAGGGAAGACACCCAAAAAGATGTCCTCACCTTCCTCATCTTCTTCCCAAGGGTAGTGGAACACGGAAGAAAGAGCCCAGGGAACTCTAACAAGCAGCAGCTGGCACGTGGATGAAGGGAAATGCACCCAGGTGAGGATGGCCGGACCTGAGGGTGCTCCACCTGCCCCAGGGCCAGGGGCTGTGGAGGCAGAGGAGACAGTGTTTGAAGCCATACACTGTCTTGGGAGGGCAGGGAAGGGAATTCCAAGTAGGAAACACTGGTGTAATTTCCTCCTCCTTTGCCCTGCCCAAACCTACATTTGACCTTTCTGAAGGAAGGTGTTTAGACTTCAATACACAAAGAGCATGTGTCTGAGAGTTCTAATAATACATAACAAAAACCAATTGCACCTTTAGCTCAGGAATCCCACTCAGTCACTCCTGATCTCTTAATGCACATTTTTTTTCTGAGCTAGGAAAGGAGAAGTACACTTCAGAGTCTTGCCAGCAATATTTTAAACAACTTGTATATACTTACAGGAGGAAGTGTTTGTTCCTTCTGTTGAAGCTTGTATCCTAAGCGTGGGTTCTGCAACACACAGAAGTAACAATAAAGTTGTAAGAACACAACCACAGCTACAGCACTATACTGGAGGAACCTGAACATCTTCCCCCGGCAGAGATTTTTTTTTCCTCAGTAGTCCAAAACCCAGCAAAGCAGAGAAAAAAATGAGATGCCTGAGAAAGCAAAGAACTTCAAAGTTGGTTCAGCATGTTCTAGGCGCACTGTGAATAATCAATTACAGCAAAAATGCTCCGTAGTCCTGGGAGGAAAGACCAGGAGAAAGCTGGCAAAGGCAGAGTAAAATTTTCAGCTGTTTCCAACAGTATCAGAGGAAAGTGGAAAGCAGCAGGTCTTGAAGGTCCACATGCTGACCCAGGAAGCACTAGCTTCTTATCTTCTTCTCACATAACTCCAAATGAACAGTAAGGCATTCAGGTCTATCATAACTACAGTTAAGGGCTTTTGTGGCTTGAAAGAGAGGATGGTCCATGAGTGCCACCACCTCTGCAGAGAGCTGTAGGAATGGAAAGCAGAACACATTCCAGCCTGAAATGGGACACAGGACCAGTCCCAAAGTGGTTACAAAGAAAGGAAAAAGAATGGTAAATAATCTTGTAGGATAGTGGAAGGAAATGGACCTCAACACAAATCACACAAAGGAAGCACTCAGAAAAGTTTATAGAAGAAGCAGGTAGCCTGAAGCTAGGTCTGAACCTCCCGAACTGTAGGAACCTGAATCACACAGCAATTAAGAGCCATGTGTTTGTGTGGCTTCATGGGTTTTCACTATCTAGCAAATCATATATGGTGTCATGCATGAATAAAGAATTGAAGAGAATTCTTGAGAAGTACTATCAGCTGAAAGGAAGGGTTTGAAGAGAGACTATTTTGCATAAGGCAGCAATGTGATGTGCCAGTGTGAAGTGCAGGTGGCTAACAGCCAGTCTGTGAATTCTAGGGAGCAGGTCAGGCCTACTGCATACTCTGTAGTGAAACATTCAGCATGTCACGTCACACAGAAAAGATGAATCTGTTGCCTAACAAAGCCTGGTTTTAGGCAGAAAAAACCCACTATTAAAAACTAAAGACCTCTCGGTAAGTCCTCCTATCAAAAAGTAACTGTAGCAATACTTCAAGAGACCTAGATCCTGGTGATTTGAACACCAGCACTTTACACTCTTCTATCTTCAATTAAAGAAGCAACACGCTATTTACTTATTTTCATTTGAAAGTCCTGGAAAAAAATCAGCAGTGCCCAAAACCCCAGGCACTACTGGTCACCAGGAAACTCATGAAGTGTTAGAGAAAGACATGGTCTGGACCCAGAGCTGGGATAGAACAGTAGGAAAAACAGCACCTGGCTGGGTTTGGGACTAAGCTGGTCTCTGCTCCAGCCACATATCAAAGACCTCCTCGGAGTTCCATGAGAAGACCTCAGCAAGCAGCCACTGAACAAACTGCTTTTTGCTGTCCTCGGGACAATACTGTGATGTGTTGCTTGGCATGAAATCCGCCAGTGCAGAGATGGATCAGGAATGCAGCCAGCTTTCTGAACATCCCAGCTCCCTCCTCTCCAGCGGCACAATAGCAGGAAAGAGCAGGACAGTACTGTAACAGCAGGCACTTTGAGGGACACACGCAGGGAAAGAGACCACTCAAGAACAAGAACTTTAATTCATGGGAAAGAAGGCAGCAAAGTGCAGGGACTACATTCTTGCTGCACAAGGGAGAAGGCGAGGCAAGCCCGGAGGAGTCAGTGGCCAGCGTGTCACCTTCTTTGAACAAAAATGGTTCCAATGGTTACAGGACACTTGCTATTAGCTATGTGGTCTCATGTATACCCAGTGAAGCACCAGTGACAGGCCCCACTGAGAACATGAAAGGATATGGGCACATCCAACATCTCTTCTGTCAGGCAGCCATGCCAAGATTTCAGAAGTAGGTCGCCACACACACAGATGCATCAAAGGAAAGGCTGCAGGCATGCTAAATGCAAAATCTGGCAATCACACTGTTTTCCTTGATCTAGCCTACAAACACTGTCATTTCACACTAAAACCTGTCTCTGCCAGACATAGCTTTCCCAAAAAAGCTAGCAGGACCCCAGACTCTTTGCCAAGCAGGGTATGTGCATCTTGTAAATCCTTGGGTTGCTCGGCTTATACACGTTTATCTACAATTGCCTCAGCCAAAGTCAGCAGTAGAAACAACTGCTTGTATTGTGGCCATATATAAAGTTACTCTTAACAGTTAAATAATGAAAGTGGCTTCTCACTGGGGTCAGTTCCAGGAGTAACTCTGGAAGTATGCAATCTGCAACTGCAGGCAGGATGCTGAAAGCAAATTCCATCAGCCTGAAAGAAAACCACCTGAAAAAGGCTCCTAGTATGCCAAAGCAGCCTCAAAAGTGGTGAAATTACTGACGGTGAGTTACCTGTCTACACTCACAGAGCCTGCAGAGCTGTCAGGAATTGTACGTAGAGCCCTGAGGAACAGAGCAGTCTAGGCAACAGACTTTCTTGAGGACACATCAATACGTCTATCCACTCAGCAAACTCATAAGGAGCTGCTAGGATTTATAGGAGAAGGAGGTAAGAGGTTTTTTAAAACATAGTTCCTAACAACACAAATACTTCTTCACTTGGGCTGCTGCAGGCTGATAACTGTTGGCCAAATTAGCTTCCTCGATACAGTCCCAGGATAGTAAAAAGTATGCTTAACCCTTCTTCATTCATTTCTTGGTCCCTGAAGTAGCTCAAATATGCAAGGTGATATGCAGAAGCAGAGCTGCTGAATGTAGATGAATTGTTTTCTCCTAAGAAGGAGCTGTTTCAGAGCTGTAGAAGCAGTTTCAAGAAGAAATGAAGAAAAAGAGATAAAAAGACTCTGTTAATTCAACTTACGTGAAGAAGTTTTTGTCACTTCTGTTGATGCTGGTATCTTGCTGGTACTCTCTGGAAAACACAAGAGGCAACAAGAAGTTATAATATGGTGTCAGGTGATCCTCTAACAGCATTCAGCTCCAGAATGGACAAGTTAAAGAAGAAAAAGGTGTTCAAAGAAGCAAACTTAAATTTTGCTTCAGTGGGCAGAGGCTTCAATCAGACATCAACTTGCAAAAGTTTCCTTTCGGGAAAAAACCAAAAAATGATGGTGCCTACTAGCAAAATTGAAGAAAAAGGCTGTTCCTTCTGGAAGAAGCCAGTTGTTCAATCTCTCGTTTTCTTCTGGGAATAACTGATCAGTGGCAACAGGAGAAATCACGCAGATGGCTCTGTTTCTGGAAGACGTCAATGTGAGTATTTACTCCTTATGCTTCTAGGCAGTTAAATTTTGCAAAGACGTGTCCCTGTTCATATCACTTGAATTGCTGGTAAGTACACCCAGCAGTGTCACTTGCCACTTCAGGAAAGTCTTCTGAGTCACACATGCAAACCCCATCCCTCATGGACTGCTGGGGGCTCCGTGACAGAAATCAGACAGTTGCTTTGCTGAAGAGATGACAAAAGTTGCGCTTCCATACTGGTCCTATGTATATCTCCACACACTATTGCTGGTTACATTCTGGCAAGGCCTGCTTGCACTCACTTGTTGAACCAGCTGATGGCTAAGGGGGATGATGATGCCATGTTTAGATCCTTGCTAATGCAAAATGCACAGATGGGAGAAAGCAGAATGTAGAAAGCCTTTATTTAGGCTTCACAGACTTGCAGAGAGACCTTGTTCCAATGACAGCAATGATTTGTGAGTGCTCTGCTGTCCCCGCAAGCCACAACTGTGTGCAATTTCTTAGGTGTGAACAAATCGCTCTTCAGTTGTATTCATCAACAATCCTGGACTTCCCCAAGTTCTCGAAACACATTTCAGGTTTTAAGTGGCGTGGTTCAATGCAGCTGCACAAGTTTCAGCTCTACAGCTGGAGAAAGGCCCTGAATGCCAAAACAAAATCTTGCCCTGAAACCTGAAGGCACACCAAGAATTCCCTAGTAGGTCAAACAAGCAGAATTTAGAAAAATCCTCATAAGAGATTTAGGAAAAGGAAACTCAGGGATGTTTTTATTCTGTTTTGCGAATCTGGATTCCAGTGGCTCTCTGTTCATTGTCTCCAGAGTTCACAGAAACTTGACCAGAGACAAAACTAGTCCAGCCGTCTTCCCTTCAACATCCCTCTGGTTAAACTTTAGGATCAACTCTGTATTTTAACTTCTTACTTGCTTGCTTTTCTTTTGTATTTTTTTTTCCAGTTTGGGCCAGCTTTCTTTGGCAAATACACTATTTTCCTAGTTAGTACATCCCAGTTTCATCTCACTAATGGGAGAGAACATGTTATGCAGCATTTCCTTGGCAGCCAGCGATGCGTGGCATGAAAGTCAGTATCATAAGTAAAATTTTTAAGGTCAAAACCTTTGCATTAGGTCTTGGAACACAGTGGCCTGTAGCCAGGCAGTTTTCAGGACCATTTTTTGGGTATAACGGCAGTTTGCTGTTGTGCAGCTGGATTGTCTGAGCAATTAACCCTTCTTAGTCACATTAGGAGATGGAACAGGTCTGACAGCTGCATAGCTCAGCATCTGGAACAACTGGAGCAAATTTTTCTTTCACCATTAAAGAAACCATGTTTCATTTAGTGCTTGTGCTGAGCTTGATGGAGCATTTCTTACTGGCACCTCCCCAGCCCAGCTGTGTTAGTACAAACGCCGACGGGAAGCTTCCCTGCCAGTGGAAAATATTGCCAGAGCCTCCTACACCTGAACCGTGCTGAGAAATACATTTGGAAAACATGTGGCAAAATCACACTTTATCAAGGCTCACTAGCAACATTCGTGTTAGCAACACTAATAGTGGATGCCAACACTTGGAAGACACAACATTTGTCCGTGTTGCTTACTGCACACAGTACACCACAGTGATAAGAAAGGCATTTTACACTACCTGAGAAGGCTAGCACAGATCCACCAGACAAGCTATCTGAACATAAGAAGCAAATGAAACAGAGGCTTCTCCTAGCAGGCCATCAGTACTTGCCTGAGTATTTTTCAATCATGGTACTTTTGCTGCTGCAGTCTGCTAGGGAATGGTGATGGCAGCCTGCAGCCCCATCTTCATCATCATCATGTTTAAGTCTCCATGAGGAGCAGCTACCTCAGAGGCTACAACCAGTTCTGTCCCCTGGCACTTCTAGGAATACTTCTTTGGTGAAGTGCTGTTTCCTGAAACTGGGTATCTTTGTGCTGGGGCTTACTCATGTAAAGATACTGAAGGATCCATGACAGATTCTTGTTCGGGGATGTTTTAAAGAGCGGGTCCATGCAGCTTCTCAGTCCTATTTCCCTAGTACTCTGGCCAGCACTATCTTCTGCTGTTTAGTCTGACCTAACAAGGAAGAGCTCCTTTAACTCACACAGGACTCCCAGCAACCCCACCACCTTGCTGGCCTTGATATGTTGATCCATCCTTTCAGATGGGGAGCTTTGTTTGGGCTGCTGGGACAACTCAGTGCGTGGGCAACAAGCTCTGCTGTACGGCTCTGAGAGAGGCAGGAGGTCCCTCTCCTCCTGAGCCAAAACCTTTTCTCCACCAGATATTTAAGAGCCTTACAGCTGCTGTTGTGAACAGCCCTGTGTGTGCCCTCATGAGCAGCCTTTTTCCCCTTAGTTAGTCTGTCAAAGGCCTGAGGCAAAAAAGCCTGCTTGAGCAAGCTGAAGGGATTTAGTTGGTCTCATAGGTTTTTCTTCAGGCCTTGCAGGTGGCGGCTCTGAGAACCTTGACAGGGACAACAGCCTGGGCTCTGAGGAGGACTCAGACACCATGACACCATAGGTAGGTAGAGCTGCAAACAAGCTTTTTGTCAACCTGAGGTGTACTTTCTGGCAGGGATAAAAGTTTTAAGCCTTTTGCATTGTTTGTGCTATTAGGGTGATATCATCCGAACTATACAAACAATGACACAAGCTGACAGACACCTTGAGGAAAGGGGAGCACTTTCTTCACCTCTGTCACTCAGTCTATAGATGGCAGAGCAGGGAGCAGCTGTGTAGGAGGTTGGTAAGACCACAGTCTGAGGCCTCAGAGACATGCACGCATAAGTGGTGAAAGACAGAGGGTGATCCAATGGCTAAACTAACTTTTGGTTTCTTAAAACTACCATACTTTCCCCCTTTTTCCTACAAGAAACTACTGACTTGAATTAGATTAATAGAACATTGCCCTCAATCCAAGTAAGTCAAATTGCAAGGAAAGGTTCAAGAGTTTAGGGGAGTTGCAATACCAAATTGAGTGATGGACACATTTATTTCTGAGACCAAATCAGTGACATTTGTTCAGGCATGCTGATTTGCTCCAGCTGAGAATCTGACTCATTATGCCAGCCAGTTGAAAACAATGTCCCAGGTCACCTGTAATTATGCTAGAGAGAAAAGATACCATGATCTCCTACTTTATTCAAGTCTACGACAGAAGAAGGGACCTTTTTTGCACTTGAAGTATTGGTCACATTCTCTAGTTGGTCACATGCTCTATGGGTACTAGATAAAAGATGTTTTTATTTACTTATTTCTCAGTCATCTTCTTGAAGCTAAGCTACTGTCTGTCTTCAGAAGAGGAAGAGCAAATTAAAATTTAATGAATGATGAATATCAGATCGTTATTGATTCCTGTACAACTTGGAGCTGTTACTACTGCTGCAAGTCCTATGGATGCAAAACCAGAAGCCTGCACAGGCCATTGGGTAGATAATGAATTTAACAAGGCTCACCTCTGCCAACAATTAAGATACATAAACAGATCACCTGAGTACTTCTTGTACCCATCGATTCAGGCAAAATTGTCCCAGCCACCCACACAGATGAGTCAAACTACATCAACTCACTTTCCACAGACATCATGGAATAGAGCTCTCACGACACCCTGCACACAACGCAGCAGAACCAGCATGAATCCACCCTTTTGCACCCTGAAACATGCTGGGCACAGCAAACATCCTCAGAGAGGCAAAAGAATCAGGCTAACAGGTTTTAATGGAGAAGACTGACACCACATGCAGATAGAGCATGCTTGACTCTATGACAAAAATAATCACTTAGCTAGTTGTCTAAATAAGGGGTTTCGTGAGCCAGTTGAAAGTTTTGGCTGTGGTGTCAAGTATTCTGTCGGTGTTATTTATTAAGCATAGTAAGGTCCTATGCTGAGGCAAAAATCCATGAAAAATTCACCGCAATAAATTTGCCCGGGTAAAGTAACAAATTAGGATGCACAAAAAAAGCAGTTACTATTGCATTAGCAATCTTGTGCACTATTTATACAACACCAGGAGAACCTCATGCCTCTATTCTGACCTCAATTACAGTCCTTCTTAGAGGAGCATACGTGAGTATGAGTGAATGACAATAAGAAGGCAGCTCATATCCTGTGGGCAAGTTATACTCATTATAAATTTAAAAGAGAACAGAATAGCTCCGATCACTTGCTATTAAGACTGGTAAAAATTGTGTTTGTCTAGCTATTCTTGTATTTGTTACATTTTCAATCCACACACATGGCTCAATAGAGAAGGCTTTATATTTCTTTCAGTAAAACTGGATAAATTTAAAAGTCCGTGTAGGTTAATACAGTTTGTGTGTGGTGTGTGTTCATGTTTACGTGTCGCAAAAACTTGCTCAAGAGCAAACTTGGCAGTTTTAAATAACAACATTTATAATAACAGTAGCAGTAAGAAGGACGGGAGTTTCTATTGCATTGAATATTACTGTTTTAGACAGAGAAGTTTACCACTTTGGGGAACGAGATCAGGAAAGGTTAAGGTCTCTGCTCACTGAAAACAACAAAAGAAGTTTTACAACCTAACACAGTGCTCTGACCCGGGGTTCTTTAGGGGCTAGCTCAGGGACCCCAGGTCGGGAGGCACGTGTTAAGAACAAAGGCAAAGCACAAAGGCGCTCTTTCCCCCCGGGACCGTGTCCCTCGGGTTGTGCTTTTAATCCGGGAGAGAGGTGGGGAGAGGGAGAGAGGGGGAGGAAAGAGAATTTCCAGCCTCGTGGTGCTGCTTTTTGAAACCCCCGGCAGGATGAGGTGGGGAAAGGGCTACAACCAATGGGATACAGGTGAGGTGAGGGGTAAGGGGCTGGGATAACAGAAATACACCACTCACCAGACAGAGGTGGGAAGGTTGTACTACATAGTTCCACCCAGTGCAAAATCATAATGCAAAGAAACTAGATATACTTAGTGCAATACAACAACAACCCATTTATCGAGAAATACTAATTTTTCTATGCTTGGAGCAAGGAATTGAAATCAGCAACTTTCTAACATGGGACCTTGGTGGTAAATGTGTGGCTTTTTGTATTCCTGGGGAAAAACGCAAACATATTTGCCTTGTTCTTCATATTTTTTTTTCCTAATGTCCATTGCTAGTTGATGTTAAAGACAAGGCATCATGATAAACAGATCTTTGGTCTGGCCCCGGAGATCTCTTTTGTGGCACACACCAGTTAAAAAAATTTCAACTAAAATAGTTCTAGTTTGACAAAATTCTAGGGAATTTAAACCACGGGTTTTTTTAGACACTGAAAAGCACTACTCTTACAGGGGAAATATATAACCCCATTCCCAGAAAGGCGATTACTTCATCTACCCTCACTCTCAAAGTACCCAGCACAAAGAGAAAGGAAGATCTAGTTTGCAGATAGCAGGGCACACGTAATAAATATGACTAGGTGAGGTCACTTAATTAAAGGTCATAATTTAAGTTATGGTTCACATGGCAGAGCAGACCAGTATGACCATAAGAAAGTCAGGCCCTCTGGTGCATTTTTCTTTACCTCACTGTTACCCTGTCTGCTGGAGGTGGAAGAGAGCAACTTCTCTCTCCACTTTGAGATTTTCAGCCTTCTCAGATAACCATGCTTTAGTTTTCTACAGGAACTCCTGGGCTACACTGGACCCCAAGGGCTTCCCCAAAAGCCCATTAACAGGTAATAACAAGTAAGAGTTAAATATGCTGGATTTTTGTTTGTTGTTTTGGTGTTTTCTTTTAATTTTAAACTCCTTCTTTCTTATGCATATTGCAGGACCTCCCAGATACACAGGACCCGAGTAATGACTGCCCTTCAGGGCTCATTACTAAGTTTGGATCCCAAATCTGTCATTAAGCTAGCAAGGGGAAGAGGTCAGGGAATGTGGGGGAAGGAGGGGTGAGGAGGTCACTCCTGCAGGGGGTCTATCCCTGTTTGGAAGGCAGATGTTGCCCTTTGAGGCCATAAGGATCTATTGCTCTTAAGTCACCAGATGTTGCCCATGCTGTTTCTCAAATCCAGGTGGAAAATTCCACCATTAGCAGGAAAATGATGAACAATTTTATTGGCAATTTATAAGCAACAGTAAGCAGAAGGGGCTCAGATGTATGTGTAGCAACCAAATATGCATGATTGATTTATTCGACCACTGAACGCTGCCATGCCTGAGTCTAGATGATCAAATATCACTGAGATGTTCCAGTTCAGACATCATTGAGTTTCCAGTTCAGATCTTTACAGACAAGAGCCAGCTGCCAAGTTTAGCCTGGATTCAAGTTTGCCCTGCATTCAAGGGACTTTGCATGCATGGCTGTGTTTTAAACAAATTACATTTCATAACACAGTTAAGACAGATTTTAACATGTATGTTATAGACGCATGTAACAGGGCTTGCCCTCAGATATTTTCAACTGAGACCAAGCTCCCGTCCCCCTGCAGCAGGAGTGTTTTGTAGTCATTCAGCATAGCCTAAAAGGAAGTTGAAAAATCCATGTCACGAAGCACAGGAATGAGGTCCCACATGCACTCCCATGACACCACTCCTTGTCTGAGAAAGTAATAATAAATGGTCAAGCATTTTTTTTGCATTTATCTGTATCACTGCCTAGGCACAGTGCCTACAGTTGAGTTATGGAAACAGTAGAGGAGCTTTCCATGTAAGCAGCTAATGAGCAACCAAAATTTGTATTCATGGAA
This sequence comes from Platysteira castanea, assembly GCA_013397175.1. Classification (NCBI taxonomy): domain Eukaryota; kingdom Metazoa; phylum Chordata; class Aves; order Passeriformes; genus Platysteira; species Platysteira castanea. Next base: position 180,781 of record VYXC01005870.1, read on the forward strand.
ACCAAGAGAGTCTACAAAACTACACAGAAACACCTACCCATTTTTCCTCTTACTAACATTCCAGTAAATAACACTTGATCTTTTATATCAGTCTCCTGACATCTGCTCATGATTATAATACCATACAGCTAGAATGAAATCCTAGCACTTGAGATTCTTTAGTTGACGAAATAGAATAGCAAATATACAAAGTGAATACAGTCAAGCAATTGCTGTGTGATTACAAAACAGCAGATAGACAAAGACAAATCCCCCATGGAAAAGGTTTACATTTGGTTTTCTGTTTATGTAAATGCCTATCTCCCATTTAAGAGTACAGTGTGGAACAGAAAAGCACGCCTGGTAAATTCACATTGCTGTAACATCTTTAACCCATCCAAGATATGCAGAGAACTTCAGTTTTGTTTGCTAATGAGGGCATATTTGTTTCATATTTCACAACTGGCTGGACACTGGAGTTTGAGTTACAGGAGCTGAATTAGTCAAAGCCACACTTGAAAAACAAGATTACAGCTGAACTGCTGCCTCCACTGCCTTTCCAAAGGAGAAACAGTACTGCAATATATTTGTGTGTAGGGAAAAACAAAGTTTCATCAGAAGCAATTGGAACTCCCTGTAAATGAAATGAGTCCTGCAAAAACAGCAATCTATAACAACTGTAAATCTTTTGAGTAAGTCTGAATGCTGTCTGTTTCATGTGAAGCTCTTCTCCTCAGGAAATAACCTTAAATCACAATACTTGAATCGAAGTGTTTGAATCACACCCAAGCCTTTGAATAATTTGCTTTCAGATACATTCATGCCTTTGTGTTTATTGTTTTAGAAATAAAAAAAAAAAAAAGCCTATCAACATTCGTGAAAGTAAAAACGGTGGCAATCAGAACAGTACAAATATTACTTGAAGTGAGAAGTGCTGGTTTAGCAGTTCAGACTATGACGTGTTTTAGGTTAAATGCAACTGCCCCCACTGTGTATAACAGGAATTAGAATAATATTCCCTCCCCTTCATCTTCTTCTGATCTTGACTGTTTAGACTGTGTCTTAGACTTGGTGTTACACAGAAAATGCTGATCTGTTCTGAGATCTGTAAGAGACATCCCATTTGCCTGTAAGGAAAACTGAGCATCTCAACTACATAACAGACAAGTCAGGCCCGACTACTTTTCTACTGTACACCTAACAGATTTCAGTGCTTCCACTTCCACTTCACTTGCCAAGCTTTGTCCTGCTCCTAAGCCATTTGTCCTGCTGGCAGCTTTAATACGTGGTCTTTCTGAATGCGACAGTAAAATAATGAGTCAAGCCTTACCATTGGTGTCTGTGATGGTAACACTGGCTTTAGTACTGTCATTTCCTAGCTTGCTGCTCACTCTGCATACATATTCCCCAGCGTCGGCCAACGTGGCTCTGTAAATGTGAAGCTCAGAGTATTTCCTGTGAAATCAGAAAAAACATATAAACATCCTCTACTGGAATAACAGTCATTGCATCAACTAAAGCACTTTTTTTCCAACCCTTTTCAACAGAGAGTCTTGTCTTCCATTCTTACTGACAGATCGACACTATCCAGGTTTGAAAGAAGGGAGGAGAATGAAAAAAATCTCTTACAGGCTGCTGGAAAACAGGCATATTCATGGACTCAAATGTAAGATGCTTACTTATGCTTTTCTGTATGAGAGAAGTCTTTGCTCCTAAAGGAAATCTGAAAAACAACCCGTCCAACAACCATCCTCTCTCAGCTGAATTGTTGGCTGTCCAGATGCCAAGGAGATGGGTGTAATATTAAAATAGATTACCCTTCCCTACAGGTTCTTATTACCACTAGTAGAGTTCTGGGCAAGTACTGTAGTTCCTAACATCTGACTAAATAATCATGAGATTAGAACACACCACACTCTTTAACAGCCTCTGAAACCCCAGTAGTAAATCATTCTCCAGCACTAACAAAAAATCATGGTGAGGAGCACAATTTGCATGAAGCTACATTTTGTTCCTGGCTCAGAGATGTAATTTAATCAGTCTCTAAGGTTTTAAGATTAGATTTTCAAATGAAGAATTCCTGCCTACCCATTAATTTTGTAGGAACGTGTTCTGGTGTCATTCATGGGGTCCCCAACTCACAGGATGGCAATAATCCCATTATCCAGACGGCAGAGAATGACTAGCTTGGGGAAAATGCACACATTACTGCTGTTCCCAGTTAACCACTTAAAAGAAGTGCTCTGGGGAAGTTTCTGCCTGTCATAAAACCTGATCTCCAGAATAGTCACTCAGAGTGCAGGAACACTGGCTTCCCTAAAGCTGGCCTACCCTGCCTTGATGGGCTGATCCCCAGGAGGCAGTGGCTGCTCACTCCAAAAGCTCATAGTCACCATCACGACTGCTGAGCTAAACAACGTTTGGAGAGTTGCTTTGCTTCAGCACTGCCACGTCTTCTATCTCTCTGTGCAGAAATCACAACTGGCTACCCCTTCTGGAAATCACTGAGCAGGGCCTGGTTCAGATCACAAACAGGTCTTTTTAGCAAGTGGGCTTTTGAAGCAACCAAAACATCCAGTGTAATTTTTCAACACATCCTGGTGAGCCACCCCTACCTCCAGCACAGGACACTATCCTATCTGCTACCAAACATCTGCTTACTGGCAGGCTAGGCTTCCCTGCCTCTGTGTGAAGGTGCTACTGCGGAGGAGTCAGCTGGCCCTCACGGAATGAAAGCAGTGTGCTAGGTGGGCCCCTCTCCGCCAGAAACCTGCATCGTAGGGGTTTCATCACGTCCTGAAAGAGGACTGCTTTCTTGAGGCCACTGGGCTTGCAAGAGGGAGGAGAAGCCAAGCTAGGATTAGAAATTCACTCAGGTTTACTCAAACGGTAAAGAAATAAAGAGCTGAGTATTTGGGCTCCCTTCTCAGGAATTGTTAGGAGCCCAGTTCCCAGTGCTGAATGAATTAACTGGGCTGCACTTCAGACTGCATGCAAGAACAGACTCTAGCTGGTGGCAACCAGGAATATATGAGAAAAAAAAGTGGTATAGGCACTGACAGAAATGTCCAAAAGTTGAATGCTGCTGTATCTTTGTGTGAAAATTTTGCACCTGACTAACAGGTATGCTTATACAACAGTAAAAGTGGCCTGCTTTTTAATTTGTCTGCCTGCCTTTGCAACAGCCTGTTGAGGGCGTGACCAGGAATGTTGTGCCGTGTTCTACACCACCTAACAGCTTGTGTGGACATGTGATATTTCCTATATTGCAACAGGTTATCTCTCAGCCATACTTGCAGACACTTGTCTAGATGGAAAGCGAGCTGTAGCCTTAGGAAGCTTCGAAAGGCAATGTAAACAGGCTTAGTGTTTTTAAGAATTCGCTGTTACCCAGTGAAAAGAAAGCACAGCTGCAGCTACATCACTTTAATGCTGATACTCAATGTATATTTGATGCAGTCCTCTCCATATGTTAAGTAATATTGATGCAAACCACTTTAGTGGCATGCTTGGCTTTGTGAAGAAACTCTTTGCCCGGCACAATTATTGTTTTTGTTTTACTTGATACATATAGGAAAAGGCAAGGGATTGTGCCTTCCTTTTATATTATTTTATTATTATATTACAATAGGTGAAGCAACAGTATTTCTTACAAATCCATTTCTAACAAGCCAAATTTACTCTTGGTTTTAGAAAAAGACCCTGTAAGGAGTTTTGTCTCTGAGATCAGGAGAAAAAATATGAATATTTACAGCCTTAAAAATATCATTGAGAGGTATTGGGACAGAATTCAAAACAGTCAGAGCAGAAGATGACTCATTAATGGCTGTAAATGAAGCAGTTTCCTAGCAATACAGTACTCCAGCAGTACTCAGTTAAAGCCCTTGATAAGGGATTTTGTTTCCAAAGGCTTGTCCTTTTCTCAAACTGTACCATGCTACTCAAAAAAAAAAAAAA